>JABWIB010001815.1:0-24738 GCA_016617825.1 Platyplectrum ornatum | reverse complement strand
TATATATATATATATATATATATATATTTATTTATTTTTTTTTATGTACGGGGGCCGCCCCTGACTAATACTTACCACCAGTCTGTAATAAAGATTTCTTCTTTTGCTGCTTCCATAGCATCTGCCACATCATTAAAATATCCCCGAGCATTGACATACCTAAAAAAAATAAATACGTAATAAAATAAGTAATAGTTCCACCAAAGAAAACAGCAATCTGTAAATCAAGTAGGCGTTACAGAATGCCTGCAATGTAATGGCATCACCTTGTGACTTACAAGCTCACACTAAACATCTACAATAAACAAGAGAGGCCATTTCAGATATTGCCATTAGGCAAATGTTGTAATAAGAATGTAAATTGGGGCCATGACTATAATGAGTTTTTGCATGTGATTTCCAGATGAGTAATTATTTACAGAAAAAAAGCGTCCCCAATGTATAAACTAAGAAACTATTTTAATTACATATGTGTAATCCAACCTAATGGAATAATATGTTCCATCATTACATTTATACCTTTCTGGAAAGTGGCTGAATTGAGTCACTATAGTCACATGAAACTATTTCGTGTGACATTACTTTCACTTTGATTTACAAGTGTGTTTGAGGGGAATATGGTGTTGTTGGTAGAGGAATGGGGGTATGTAGCATCCAATGGGAAGAGCAGGAATGCTGGTTCAAAAACATTAAATTCAACATGCTAAAATATTATTTCCAATAACAACAACTGTGACTCTTCAGTCATTTTAGCTTTAAATGAACCTAATCTGATTATTTCAAATTAGAACAGACAACTTTTTTGCTGTTTTTATTTGTTACCAAACTCATTAAATTGGAAACCAAGGAACTGAAAACAAAATCACTGCCAACACCTTCAAACCACATCAACACAGAAAACTTGTCATAAGCAGGAATAGGAAACAACCTATAGAACGATAATAAAGGGGTTCCAATAGAATAAAATGTGTAGAAGGAGGAAAGTCCCATGGAAAACATAGGGAAGTTGTGGTTATAGCTCACCAAGAGATTCAGGTTCAAGGAGCTCAGAATCTATGAAAGCAGAACAAAGACTTTCTCAGAGTACTTTTGCTATTTTTCACTTGTACCACGTTCGCATTGCAGCCACTGAAATAATACAGGCTTTTAAAGCTGTGTTTTTGCCTATTTGCAGCTCTTCTGCCCCTTCCCACTGCAGGGTCGGGACAGTTCTGAGGGAACCTGTGTCTGCCCGGGCAAAGCAGAGCCACCCAGATAGGAGCATTGCAATAAGCTTATGATAGTGTTTAAGGAGATCTTGAATGGGCAGAATAATCCTGATCCTTAATAAGGATTGGACATTTCCATTAAAATACAGGAAGGGAAAAATGCCCTAGTTATGAATGTAAACTAAATCATAATAACATATATATATATATATATACATACATATATATATATATATATATATATATATATATATATATATATAAAACCTTTTGAGAGTGAAGTGATACTTATTGGGCTCAGACAGCTGAGTAGTTGACCATGTATTCAATAATAGAGTGAAAGAGGTAGAAAGAGAAAATCTGTGGAGAACCCATTACAGTGGTTCCTCCCAAAAAAAAGAGTATAGGTGACATTTTCTTTTAGATTTACTTATCTAGTGTGTGCTTTTTAGATTCCAAATATTCCAAATGGTCAATAAAGGTTTAACAGACACTGGTATTGATGGATTCAGTCCTCCAAAGCCAAATATGTGCAGTATTTAGCTTACTGTGCATGCGAGAGTAGACCTATCTCAGCTTAACAGTCCTACAAGATCCTTGATTAAAAAGTGCACAGTGCAGTGTTGCTATTATTGAGGACCTCAGCAAACCCTTACAGTATTATTTAAAAACAGCCCTTTCTCTCACACAACGTCAACACTGCAAACCACCCACAACAACGGAATTACTTGCACAATAATCTAGACCTATAATAGAAGTTACATGCACCTCCATGGGCACTGGAAAGATGGGGTCAGTTACCGCACATCATATGGTGTGCATAGCAAGAGGAAAGCTACCATGCACAAGAACTTCCCATCCACTCACAATAAAGTGACACTGTAAACATACCATTTGCAAAGGGTGTGATTTTGAATTGCTGCATAGGAGCCAAATCTGTGTTCCATAAGGAAGTTTTTTCCATGCTTCCCAACAAATTCTTCAATAGCCTGACCCCACCAGCGGGCATGTCGATAGCTGTTGCACTTTAGGATTAAAGACCTATGAAAAAATGTTGATAAACTTAAATAGTCAGAATACTGTGGCAGTGAAAGTGAATAGGTATAAACACATCATTCAGTGTTCTTTTTCCAGCAAGATATTTTTATAACTGGTACAACAGCATGGGAAGCACTGCTGGGATTAAACAATGGATTTAAAGGTATACCTGGGCAACAGCATACTAAATTTCCAAGAGAATCCAATGAATTTTATTCATTGCATTGAGATAAAATTTGCCTCCCCTGCAATCCCTTTGTCCCAGGTGTAACCTTTTGCTGGATTTCAAACTCTGGATCCAGGCCACTCCTCATATTGTCAGGGGGTAACAGGCTCCTGGATCTGCTAAGGCTATGGAGCAGATCCAGACTTTATGAACCATTTTGAATTGCGGGGGGAGGGGGGGTAAAATGAATGTCAATGTGTGCATGCAGGGAGAATACTTTATTTTTGCATGTTGCCCACAGATACTGACCAGTGTTACTGTTACACTGTATTTACACTTGTGCTGGAAACATCATTGCTCAACTCTAATACTGCAAAAAATGAAATTTACTTCCCCTGCAATTTACTCAATTTGTGAGTAGGTCAATAGTATGTAAAGTCTGGATCTGGTCCTATGTGAGAAGACACCAGGAAAATGTTCAGTAATGCTGGATGGATATCATTGCCAGAGCAAGTTACAAATGACAACAATTACATATGTTAAGGTGGGTAACACTAAAATAAAACAACAGTATACTCAGAAATGATAATTTTTGGTGATAGTAACAGAAAAAAATTGATTGGTAGATTCTTTTAGGTGTTTTTATGTTGTATTCTTCATCAGTCCCCCTACGTTCTATATTTAGTAATAAAGTGATTTATTTTAAATGCCAAACTTTCTGTATTAAAAAAAATGTATTAACATTTACCCATGTTCCTAGGTAGAGACATTCTAATCTGATATACAAATAAAGTACTTTACACTGGATTACAAATATATATATATATATATATACCGTATATACTCGAGTATAAGCCGTCCCGAATATAAGCCGAGGTGCCTAATTTCACCTAAAAAAAACCTGGGATAACTTATTGACATCATACAGGACAATGACTCGAGTATAAGCCGAGGGGGGCACTTTCAGCACAAAAAAATGTGCTGAAAAACTAGGCTTATACTCGAGTATATACAGTATATATATACACACACACACATACATACATACAAAGAGTAATAAGAGTAATAAACATCCATAGGTTTACCAATATAAACTTTACCTGGAGAGATTGTCTATCCGTAACCCATATTGGGTCTCTGTATCTTTTTTTCCAATCTTTATACAAAATTCCTTATCAACCAGAAGGACAAAGGAGATAGCACCAGTGTCTATCTTCATGTACAAGAGAAAAGAGTCCTTCACAACCAGCCACCTGCAAAATACAACAAATGCCTTCACTATAAGAAGGAACTGCTAAGATGCTTTCAACCAATGTATAGCTCCAAAAAGAACTAAAATCTATACTAGTTTATAATGCAAAAGGCAGAAGATAAGATATTCAGTTACATCCAGATAGTAACAATGGTCCATTCCCAATTTTCCCCACAACAAGTTAGTTTCTACTAAATTAGCATTTCCCACACAAGGATGCATATATATTGCTATTATACATTATATTGTGGAGCAATTGATCGTAAGAAAAAAGAATTGCAACATACATAATAATGAAAACCAGTTTTGGGGAACCAGCTTCAATTTAGTATAAGATTGAGGGTAATCTTATATTTATTAGAATTGTATGTAAAATGTTCTCTATTTCAGCATCTACCACCTCAGATGGGAATCTATTCCATCTCTTAGTTACCTGTTCAGTATATTTTATCTAAACCTACCACCCTCCAGTTTATACACAGGCACTAAAAATGCAATTCATCTCATCCTTTGAAAAATGCCGTCCTCTTAGTTACACCCATTGATATATTAGTAAATGACTATCAAACAACCCCCACAGCTATCTTCTTTGTATGGTCACCAGTGTATACATGTCTTTCAGGACGTTTGCTCTCCAGCTCTGAATGGGGCAGAAATTTCCCAAGTTTTCTATGTGTTTTAATGAACTGTGAAGTTTCAGTGTCACCTATAGACCTTATAGACCTCCTACTGATGACAAGCAGTGTAATAAAAGAGAATTATTCTTTCAATACCTTTTTGACCATCGGTAGCAAACACTTCCTTGTCCACAGCAATTTAAACCAGGTATTCTGTGTCCACCAGATCTCTTCATGATCATTCCTTCTCTGGAACAAAGCATATAGGAATTTCAATCTGACATTGACATTTTATAGCCAGATTTTAAACATAATCAGAGGTAAGGGGGTATATTCACTAAGCTGCGAGTTTGCAGTGAGATTGAAAAGTGGAGATGTTGCCCATGGCAACCAATCAGATTTGAGTTCACATTCTCCAGTGTGTAAAATGAAACTGAAAGCTTGAATCTGATTGGTTGCTATGGGCAACATCTCCACTTTCCAATCTCACTGCAAACTTGCGGCTTAGTAAATATACCTCAAGATGTCTGATGGTCTGTTTGTATGCTATTATTACTTGTACATACATATATGTATAAACTATCCATTTAACACTTACATGCCCTTTGGTCCAAGGTCATGGATAAAAGACAGCTGGTTTACATCAATGAATTCTCTCTAAAAAGCAAGCACAAAGCAACACATTTTACATGGATCTTGATGATCCTGCATTAGTTACCGTTAGTAACTATGAAACATGCTCATACATATTATTCCATACATTTGCTACCCTTTTAAATATCCTCAACTATGCCCCATGTTACTTCTCTCATTGGACCAGATGCAGACATTACATACTATTGACATACTCAAAACTTACTCAAGAGTGGGCAAAACCATGCTAAATTGTAGGGGAGTTAAATTCCACTAGTTTTAAACAGAATTAGAGTAGAGAGATGCTGTTTCCTAGCCCAAGTTTAATAACAGTGTAACAGTAACACTGGCCATTATCTGTGTACAAAAATCTTCTATGAGGAGTATATTTACTCCTGCAAATAAACATATAGGGGCTGATTCTGAGTAGAGCATTGCGCATAGTTTGGCACACGGACGCCTTTGCACACCGAATAATGGGCGTGTGCTTATCGATTCACATTGCGATTATTGACCATCTGCGTCTTATTGCTTGCGGGTGCCTGGGGATTGTGCAACTGGTATATTTCCTATACTTTGCTGATAATTCAGCATATTTGAAATAGTTGTAGGAAGTTTTCCCTGGCCTGCACTTTGGTTTTGTGCAGTGCTTGCATCTTTGTTGTGTCAACTCGTGTAACAGCTTTTACATTGACAATGTGGACTTTATTGACAGAAAAAGACTGAAATGATTTACATTATAATTGTTTCCAGCTACGAGTTCTGTGGCTTATTTCATTTATATTTGAAAATGCTACGGAAATGACAACAGTCCTACAACATCTTCATTTTATGTTTTTATGTTATTTATGTTAATGAAAAAAAGTAATTCACAGTTGCACTTTTTGGCCAAAAAGCAGAAACTGCACCTGCGCTGCGCCCAAATGATAAATGTAGGTTAATAATAACATGGGACTAGGCCAAAGAGTCAGGATCTGATAGGGGATCCTTGTAACCATGCATCCATATAAGCGCCTTGGAAACCACTCCCACTGTTTAAATAAAACTTACAAACTTTACGATCAGAAAAGTGGCTGACTTGGCTGCCAAATCCCTGTATGTGTTCTCATTTGTGAGGGCAATGCCCCCTCCCTGTGTGGGTGTCTTCACAACTGTAAAATGGGGAGAGTCGGTATCTGCTAGGTTCAAATACATTAGCATGCACAGTTTGCAATGTTTCTTAATTGACTATGCAGAAAGAATCCGATTCCCTTAAGTCTGGATCTGGTCCATTGAAACAAGCAAATGCATTCTATATAAACTATGAAAAACATACGATTACCTGGATTCCATGACAACTATTACATGTTGGAAGCGAGATCTGGCATTCCAAATAACAGAACTGACAGCGACTTAAGTAAGTGCAGTGATTACAGTAAGAAAACAATTTAAAAGGAGAGGTTATGATAGTTCTGCTAAGCTGCATGAAGTAATAAATGTTATATAACAATCTCTTATGTCTTATGTTTTTGCCATTTAAATCCTCAATGACTCTTCTGACTTTAAAATCAGCATTGGATCTAGGAAATGAACTCAGAATCTTAAGGCCAGAAACGCGCATTGTTCACTTACTGTTGCATGATAATTCCGGTACATTGGCATTTTTAATAGCGCTGTCAAGTAATCTTCCAGTTGTTTCTGCAACATGAAAAGTAGGACATTCAGCATTAGTATACAATGTCAGATAGCATATGTGAGTATTCCTGCTAGAGTCTGATCACTCATCACACAGAGAAACGTATTTCATTTAGTAACTATGCACATTATATACAGTCTGTATTTTGGTTTAGCTGCACATACACTCTCTCAAATGGAATCTTATTTGTCATTAAGACATTAGGCTATTTGTATGTTAGCTGCAGCATAAACTTAATTGGTGTCGGCCCAAAGGGAGTCAGTGTATCACATTAAGCAGCAAGAAACACTGGCCTGATCACTTTTCTTCAGCTTTTACCATGCACTGCTAGGACTACTCCCCTAAATGTAATTTTACACATTTAAAAACAATTATTTTGGAATCAGTGGCAAGCTCTACCCATAAAAGTGTATGAAAGTAGTCTTATAATCGAGGACTACACTGGGTTCTACAATGTAACCATGTGGTTTGGTGCCCAGGCCATAAAATGAAATATCCATAGAAGCTTTCAGTTATGAATGTGAAAAACATAGGAGAGACACAGGAGGGAAAATGGTTGAATGCTGATTTATGGTTAAAATATATCTTTTAATGTTACGACATTATAATTTAATGCAATGGCATGACACAGAGGGTTCTGATCAAGATCCAATACTAATTTATTAAATAATGTATTACATATGCGAGGAAAGTACTTCACAGTTAAAATAATTTCTTCAAATTGTGCATACAAATGAAAGTAAAAATATGCATTCAGCTCAAGCTGGAAGACAGCGTCTAGTCTGCAGTATAATTACCCTTCTACTTGAAGACTGCTCTTCCCTGACAATCTCCGCATTACGGGGCAGATTTGGCATTGACCTTGCGTCTCCTCTTTTTACAGTCTGTCTTCTCACTGTGTGACTGAAAACAAGAATCATTAACCTCATTTCCAGTCCTGGGATTTCAAACGTTACAGTCAATGGGTGCAGACTTACCTCCTGGTAGGAATAGGGATGCGGATGAAGGCTTTGTATCGAAGCAGTTCTCTGTGGAGGTCCTGGAAGTGCTTATATTTCCTCTTGACTTGCCACGTGAACTCCCCATGGGTTAGCTCAATTGTGTAAATGTTCAGAACCGATGTCTGAAACAATACAACAAAATAATAAGTGTTGTGATTTTATATACACTACGGCGCTCATTCAGTTCAGAAACAAACCTTGCAAAAAAAGGGTTATAATTATTTGTATACTATAATTCTAGTTTGCACATTCGCCTCCCTTGTACAGGTACAGATTTGCGCACATGAGAAAACCACATTCCGATTTGCTCTGTTATTTGCTGATCTCTGGATCATCCCCTAAATAAACACTGGCGACACTGCTTCACTAACATATAATATATAACCTGCTTATTGTCTATATGAAAAATAATTGACAACAGTGATGTGTAAACATAGCTATATACTGTATAATTATAATATCAAGACGTGTTCTGTTATTATGATATCTTCTAGAGAACGGATTACCTTACATATTTTAGAGGTTTCTTAGTTCACACTACAATATAGCAGGGAACATTCCCACAAGCAAGCCTTACACACTTCAGTAACATTTCATTTAGTTTGATTTACACCTCACACCGTTCTGCATAATTAATACACAATGATTGACACTGTGCTAAAACTGATATTATAAACCATAATTATGTCACCTTAGTTCTATGTTTTACTATAATTCATAAAAAAAAATAAAAAATAGAGAAATAAAATGATCATATAAACCAGAAAACTATACTCAGGTACCTGAAATGACCAACAAATAAAGTTCTCACCTTTGAGGAGGAAGATGAAGCGAAGCGCTCTACTTCTAGAACTCGGACTTTAATGGGGCACCCTGTCAGGTATGTCTGGAGGTCAGGTTCTTTAAACCCTTTTGTGTTGTAAATAGCAGAGAAAGGAATGTTGACACCTAAGAAAGAAGAAAAGTTATTATTTCACTAATAACAACACCAGCTGCATGTTCAGCAAATAAAACCATTAATAGACATGGGAGATAGACTGGAGGGCCATGGTAAACGTTCAGCTGGTTTGTACAGACACGCTCTCCATGAATACATTTTATTTCATGACCAGTTCTCTATGTTACTACAAATAACCATCTGATATGGCAGTTATAATTTACCAACCTATCATTTCTATCCAGACCCAGAATTCATTCAGCTGGTTTGTCTCTTGAATCATTTTGATTACTTTCTTGGCAATGCACAGGCACCAGGTTAGACTTACTGGCCAGTAGCTGACAGCACTCTACAATCCTGCATACTGTTTTTAAATGGAATTAATATTCTATGGAGAAAACAATTTATGGAACAATCTGAGAGATTTCCAAGTTCAGCCAAAGCTATAACTAATCTGCTTTCACAGCTTCTACACCCCCCCTCCTTTTTTTAATTCCATTTTTTTCAAAACCATACAGCAAAATATAAAAATATAATTCTAAAAATATAAAAAGGAAAAGTGCAGACACTTCCCACCATAGCAACCAGATACTACCTATAAATATTCTAGAACATTGTATGAAATTATATCTAGAATCTGAATGGTTATTATCAGAAACATCTTCATGACGCTCCATTAAATATAGCCACATGTTTCTTTTTGGCATGTTACATAGCGTTGTCAACAAGAATACTATCCTATGAAGGTATTTCCTGGATAATAGACCACAGATATCGATCATCCTTCTCTGCCCTGTGCATGTATGGTCTTGTAGCTGGGATTCACTGACGAAATATACAAACAACAACATTCCCTTGACAGATATGGCATGTGTAACCATAACATATGCCCCTCTATAGAATCACTGTGAAAGCATATAATTATAAGCTATTATTCATCATGAATTCACTCTATTGTTTTAGCAGTGACATCTCATCATCTCAGCAATATAATCTTTTAGTGTGTATGATTTCAAAAGTCTTATGTAAGCACACTCACCGCTCCCTTTGGAGTCGCCTAGAACATCAGAGTCCACTTCCTCCCCATCAAAGTGGAGCTCACTGGTGTCGAGGTTTTCAATCAAGTTGCTCATGTCTGCTGCAATCTTCTCTAGTGTAGAAGAATCTAGTTTTCGGGTTGGTCTCAGCGACATGTTGCACTAACAACCTGGTCTCACAGGGGCCTGTTGGAAAAGAGAAACACTGTCATGCAAGTAAACAGTAAAATGTCAGTATGTTTATTACGATATCTGGCATATTATATCCTGGGTCATTACTATGCATTGCTTTTCTCCCATGGCTCGGTTGTGAGAACTTGAAGTGGTGACCTTTAAAACTGAACCGCATTGAGAACGTGTGAGGGTTCTCTCGCAATCTTTCATCTGCAGTGTGGAGTATTTTGGTAGGTCAGCGCTTTACTCCTATGAAATATTTTGTTGTCAGATCTGGACTTGGAAGAATTATCTGACTGGATTTCCCCTCAATGCTATATATTTACTGCCTATTCTTGACATTACATTCTCGTATTATGATACGAATGCTGAACCCTCAGCCTGCCCCAGCCTCAATCAAATGACCTTTCTGAAATAGTTTAGAATTACATGTGCATTACAATTGGTTAAAGGGAAAGACACAGAAAAATAGGTTGGCAATAAACAAAATGTATCTATTTTTATGTAACGTATATAAATAAGAAAATGTACTGTATATTGTTATTAACTACAAGTAAGAATAAAAATAAAGACAACACCCCAGTAAGAGACATCCAAAATAAAAGACAGATGCAAAATATATTTTTTTTATCTACTACCGCGTTTCCCCGATAATAAGACCTACCCGAAAAGAAGCCCTACACTAATTTTTGTAAAACCATCCAAAATAAGCCATATCCCGAAATTAAGCCCTAGTGAATTCCCCAGGACTGGGAGGCATGATGGGTAGAAAAGCAGGAATGTTTATATAAATCTCTGTCAATGTTAATTAAAATAAGACCTACCCTGAAAATAAGCCCTATGGTGTTTTTTGGACCAAAAAAAACATAAGACGGTGTCTTATTATAGGTAAAACACGGTAAATAAATGTTCGGTTTACTCAAGGTAACAAGAGATTATGTTTATATTTTATATTATCTGCCAATTGAAAGTAACATAGGGCCGGGTCCAGACTGCGGAAACTGGAGGATTTAAGGTGGGTCCTGGCAGCAGATTCCCCGCTGTTCGGTTCACTGAAGTCTGGATCCTGCCAATAGTAACAGTCTTTGAGATAATAACCATCTAGTCTGCTCATCCCATCCACCCACCACCGGTACTGTGAACTTACCCTTTCCTGCACCAACCTCCTACTGGAGCTCTCCCCAGTACCACCCCCAAAAGTGACATACATGCACACATACATATTCACATGCACACATACATATTCACATGCACACACATACATACACATGCACACACATACTCAAAAACACACATAGATTAGGATCATTTTTCCAGCTACCAATTAAACTATCAGCATATTTTCGTGTGTGGAAGGAAACCAAAGCACCCGGTGGAAACCCAGATACATGGAATACAAACTCCACATAGATCACATAAATCTTTGTCCAGGAAATGAACTGTGATGCACAAATACTAAACACTGAGCCACCGCCCTGCCTAAAGAAAATAGTGAATTGCATTACATGCACAATTTCCAAACCCCTGTCTGCATGGTCATAATGCTGGGCACATACATGTGGATCACGTGATAGCTGACAGTCAGGGCTGACATCTTACCACTGTGTAAGAGATCATGTGTTAGAATACAGATGAAAATCACAGACATGTCATTCAATAAGATTCAAGCTCGCATTCTCCAGTGTATAAAATGAAACAGAGTTTGAATCTGATTGGAAAGTGGGGATGTTGCCCATAGCAACCAATCTCACTGCATTCTCACCACTTAGTAAATTTAGGTCCTAATGTTTGTTACCAGTAACAGGGCCATACTATCCCTGTTTCATCAATGATTTCTAAGGATATTGCATATACTAGTTCATATGTATTCCTAGTCTGTATGTGGTAAAGCGGTAATTCATAGGAAAATGTCATTTTTATTTTATTTAATATAAAACTCCTTGTGACTGGCTATAGGGAAGAAACATCGCTTTTACCATTATTTGATTTTTCAGTAGACTATTAAAAAAAATAATAATCTGCAATTTCCATATGTCATGTGATTACCATGGAAACCGCTGAGAAAGACATAGCAAGTAATGAACAGAAAATCTGTGGAACTTTGCGTTCAGGTTTTATGTATTATTACTCCCACCTCATAAATATTTGGAATATGAGACCATGATTTGTTGGTGAAATAAAAAAAAGTCCATCTCACACATGCTTTAATAGAAATATAACTACCGTGTTTCCTCGATAATAAGACCTACCCCTATAATAAGCCCTACCCTAGATTCCTTTAAACTGTCTAAAATAAGCCCTACCCTGAAAATAATCCCTAACTAAATCACTTTGATTACAGCCCTGCGCTACACATGAACATGTCACAACCCAGGTCACATGTTCAGAAAGTCAGGACACTTCTTGTTATGTGTTCGGCAGGTGCCGTTACTGTGCAGGTGTTCAGGACCCCTGCTTACTGGTAGTGTGCAGTGTGTGGCTCAGGCTGCAGCAGCGCTCTTCCCACAGGCTGTTTCCTTCTTCCTCAGCCACAGGGCATGCACTGCAGAAGAGATGAACTGGAAGCCCCCCTCCCTCCTCCCCCTCCACACACTGCCGATCTCATGGAGGGACAGAGGCAGAAACATTCAGTGTGTGACCTCTGCCACCAGAGGTGGGGTAGGCTTTCTGCACAGGGCTCTCCTGCAGCGTTGGAGGGGTCAGTGTACAGTCCCCCCCCCCCTTTCCCAATTGACTGAGCCTCAGGTAAACTGTTTTACTCTTTTTAGGTGTTTATGTGTCTGTATCTGTATGTGTGTGCATGTGAATATGTGTGCGTGCATGTGTATGTATGTATGTATGTATGTATGTGTGTGTGTCTGTATGTATGTGTGTGCATGTGAATATGCGTGTGTATGTGTGTGCATGTGTATGTATGTGTGTGCATGTGAATATGTATGTGTGCATGTATGTGAATATGTATGTACATGTCTGTATGTGTGTGTATGTGAATATGCGTGTGTGCATGTATGTGTATGTATGTGTGTGCATGTATGTATGTGAATATGTGCGTGCATGTATGTATTTATGTATATATTGTGTAAAAATTAATTGTTCACAATAAAAAAAAAAAACGGTTGCCAGCTATAAACATGTCTGGAGGCCATTACTGGACTGTGTTCATTGAAATTCGTGTCATTGTTTAATAAAATAAGCCCTACCCTGAAAATAATTCCTATTGTGTTCTTTGTCGTAAAATAAGTGTCTTATTATCGGGGAAACACGGTGTGCTTTAGCTTTAAGATCTCTCATCATGGTAGCCAGAAATTCAATCTGCTGCCCAGATTGATGTGGATGAATGGGTGTAATGCAAGAGCCAAGGTGAACTTGGAAAAAGAGGAGCTCCCAGCAGCTTCTCTCCTAGCTGCTTCATCAAGGTATAAGGGCTCCCATTACACTGTGGATAAAGCACCGCAGTTCTCCAGAGGGCTTTCTATCAGCCAGCCATGGCACATTAATGAGGAAGTCAGGAGGATCATATACACATACACACACATATGTACACTTCATGATCCATAGACAATACTTAGCCTTGTCTTACATCATGACTATAGTATGAGGGTGCATGTGTTATATATATTGTCCCTTCACTGAACTACACTGTACACAGAAGCATTGCATATTGTAAAATAATTGTACTTTCAAAATCTCTGTAAAATCATTTAGACACATCTCATGAGTTTGAAAAAAGAAGGGTAAATCCTTGCCAAAATATGATTTATTTATAAACTATCAACAGATTGTGAGGAATGGTAAACAAATGATTTAAAAAACAAAAAAAAAAAACAAACATCCCAAGCGGCCACAAAAACAGAAACATATAATGTCTTGCCTATAAGATAAATAGAGTGTTTTTCATTAAAAAAAAACAAAAAACGACATTTAAGGACATTGTCATTTTGGTTAGTTGAATTAAATTGACATAATTTACATTTACTGGACCAGACTTGAAGTTACTCTCACAGGTCACTTAAAATGTAACATCTGCTCATGCAGGCACCAAATTTAAAAAAATACGGGGGCAGATTTTCATTTTAGCAGGCATAATCCCTGCACTGTAGGTGGAGCTAGGCATGCAGATTAACCTGCCGGTGTTATTGTGATCCGTGCTGATCCGTTTAGAGGTGTTAATTTATGGTAAGGTTCACACTTAAGTGTCCAGACCCTTGTATGAGGTAAGGGAGGAAGAGTCCCTTGCACCAAAGTCTGGATCCAGTCCACTGTCACACACAACCTACCCCCCCCCCCCATCATAATTCTTAGTTTATATCTTTATCCAGAGAACTAAGAGGGGTGCTCCAGAGAACTAAGAGGGGTGCAGCAGATTTTTACACAGTAACACCACACAGAAAGGATGGAATGGGTGGAAACCAGATTGATATGAGCAGCGCTCTGGTGTGTAAGTCCTATTCCCACCCATGTGAACAGATGGTTGAGTCAAGCGCTGTTGTAAATTTCCCAATGTTATTAAGTGGTTTGTGGTGTGACCAGTTATCTTAATGACTGCATTCCTTTCTAATCTTTACTGAGTATCATATGCAGCATCAGTGCTTATCAACTGACAGATATGTTGGTGATTGCAATATGTAAAGGAGAGCAACATTCAGTCCTTCTCCTCACTCTATTTGGATACACATTTAGTTCATTTCCTTCACTTTTCACTGTTTCACTGTAATGTAGGTTCATGTATATATGCTCCTATCAACCTCTCTGCAGTATTTCTGACTCCACCTAATCGATATTTAACATTTCAAATGTCTTTTACACTTAAATTAGGAAGAACTATAGTGACACTGATAGTGTATGACCCCATTCAATTCTAACTGAATCAATAGATAGTAACAATAGGTTTCAATCATTCTAAATCCAATTTAGGCATCACTTTGGGGGTTCACTGGTTTATTTAACACCGTGCAATACTGGAATTGTAGAGACTGAATAATAATGTATAAACTAAATAACCACTGGTCTAGAAACATTTTTTTTCCTTTGGTTTTGTAGAAATCATTACTCCTGATAGTATGTTATTTGAATTGAGCCGCTGGAAGGAAGAAAATGACTATATACATTCAGACCAGGCAATATAAATCAGCAGGGCAGACATGATTTCATATAGATCCTGGTTCTCTGATACAGAAATACATGGTCCAACTTGATGGGAGTCACTGGAGGCAGCTGGAGAGTAATTATTTCCATAAAATGTATCCAAAGAGGCTGATAATGATCATATTAATGAGGACAAAAACAATTGTTAAGAGACCAGTTACATAAATAGAAGTGTATTAACATGAGTGTCATTAATCAGATGCCATTATATTGGTGTCTAGGAAACGCATAACTGATACTCACTGTTATATATTATAGAGACTTACTTCCTTTATTTTATTAAATATAAATCTAAGTGTTATACGACATTTATCGAATGATTTGACGATAAAATGGCAGAAAAACGCTATGGTTCAATTATCTGATCGGATGGATTGATAATCGTACCCTGGCTATGATTTTTGTTATCACCACAGACGCTGATAACAAAAAAACAAGAAAAAACCCAATACCACCATACTTGCCAGAGCCCCAGCCACTTGAGGAGAGGGGAGTATGAATGGGGAGAGAAGTCCTGTGCTGATTGACAGACATCCCATCCAATCAGCTGGGCAGGATGTCTCTCCTAATTCAGAACGATCGCTCTAGTGACACATTTCCCTGGATTTAGTAGTAGATGCTTATGGAAATTAATATTTGTTCCAAGTATGAAAAAAAAGGAGCGGCTCGTGTAGCACTAATAAAACCGATTGACATTGACAACCGATTAAGCTTCTGATAAGAGAATTGGATCAATAACACGAGAGAATATTACTGCTTCCAAAGACAACCATTCAACCTTTGCACTGAACAAACAGGCCAACAGAATGCTTACAAGAGATAAGGACGACCGAACGAGAAAATAAGGCCGAGGTCTGATCTGGGCCAACATGATATTATGCATCAACTGTCAGTGCAAACACATGAAATATTAAACTGCGGAAACCTTAACTAGTGTGAGTAGTAGCTCTTTTACATGAATTATATTATATATATATATATATATATATATATATATATATACACACACACACACATTAGGCTATGTGGGGGAAATATAGGGATAATAAAGTTACTGTGACTCAGGATAAACCTTACACTCATAAATGATAAACATATAATGTAAAGCATTAAACATTTTATATTTGTACAACCACTTAACACAGATAAAATAATGGATAACAGAAAACAGCTGAGCAGTTGGCAAATGTAAACAGACATATTATCATGTGTGTTTAAAACATCCCCCCCAGAAATACAATGAGTTACAATGAGAACAGGTATTCAGAGGAGCATAGGTAAGTAGAGCAGAAATACAGAGAGCCAGATAGGGCAAAAACATCCTTATACCATAATTTAACCAGTTGCTAGCAAAGCAAGCTTGGTTTATACATAATTAATGGCAATATATATATATATATTGTTGTAGTGTTTAGTACTAATTATGGGAGATATTAGGCTGTGGTTTATGCAGATTGTTTAACCTCACATTACTCAATTGCTTCCTTTACAGCTATACACTTACTGACTGACATCCTTTATTTTTCCTATGAATTATATTGTGATATTGCTCTATGGACTGTATTATCTTCTCTTTATTATATATTTTTGTTTCTTAAGTTCTTTACGATGCAGCAAAATATTGGTGCTCCATAATGACAGATATCATCATTTTTATATGTAACCTGTTCTATTGATGGAAGTCAAATGACACGGAGTTGCCTGCTTATCCTCCTTGCAATTCAAAGGGCACTTAGGAGGCAAAAGGGTTTCATAAATGGAGATTACGACACTTGAAGGTAGGAGAGACAGGTGGTTTCCAGAGCTGAAGGCAGGCACATGAAGATAAGAGGAATTTCACTGATGCTGTAGAATTGGACGGAGATAGTAAAATCCCCTGTACAGAGACAGAGAAGTCAAGTGTATTATGGAGCATTAAGATCTTAAAGAACCTGGCCACTGAGATGCATGTGCACCAAGCTCTCATTCTGGCTTTATATATATGTTGTCAGCTGGACAGTGATTACAACACACAATGTTTTAGGGCAGAGCCAAGAACTTTCTTAATAACTGTCTAATATAAAGGCTCAGCAGTTACAAAATATTAATAAAGGAAAAGCGTTACTTCCTAATAAATACACAAGAAGCTGTAAGTATTTACATATAACAAGTATTAACAATGTAACCTTGAACATGAAACACAATGAAATGTAACAGGATGTTGAATATCTGTGTACAATGTACAATGCACAGGGTGGCATGCATGGTACAAGCGGATCGATTGTCAATAGTTACTCAGTCAGATCTAAATCAATATTACTCATCTAAAGGAGATATTCATCATGTCACACATAAAAGGGAAAATTAATTATTTGACGATTATTGAATTCTGTTACATTTTAATCTTCTTAACTAAATATTTATGGTTATTAGAGGCTTGTATTTTACTATGGTAACTGGACCTTATTGCCATACCTGCCATCCACACAGCTGAATAAAACATTTATTCTCTTTTGCACACAATCCTCTGAACATCCTTAGTGACTGGATAATATAAACTACGCTAAACATCTTATTTTGTTGGCTGGATCAATATGTACTGGCTACTGGGGGCATGACTGGCATCAATGTGTATATGGGGATTAACCAGGACCACAATTGTGTATACACTATACCAAGCTCTAAAAGTTGGGGGGTTTTGTTTATTTAGTTTTTTTTATAATGTAGGAGCCCTGTTATACCTACTCCAGTGCTTATTGAACGGATTAAATGTCATACTTGTTGACCCCACACTGAGGGAAGCCCCATATGGGTCCTGCTGCCCAGGCTGTAAGTAGTGGACTAATGAAGGGACTCTCAACCACAGTCCTCAAGGACCACCAACAGTGCATGTATTCCAGGTCTCCTTGTTGTAGCTCAGGTGTAATTACGGACTGACATATGTGAGAAGATTCACAGGAAGTATCATTGTACCACTTGTGATTGTGAGAAGACCTGGAAAAGTGCAGTGGCACTTGAGGATCTTGGTTGAGAAACCTTGGACTAGTGCACTTCTTTTCCTCCTGATATCTTTGCAAAACCTGTAGTGCTAGTCCACTCGGTCAGTCTCTACATTTGTTGCCTGTATTCTACAGAATTAAATATAAGATCATGTTGCTGACCCACAAAGCTATCTATAACACTACACTTCGCAGAATCTAAACTCTCCTCTACACTAAACAAATGCTCTGATTCCTGGTTACAGGACTTCTCCTGGGCTGCACCCACTATTTGGAATAAACTGTAATCAGATGGTCAGTGGGTGAGTGGGTGTATATGCACTCGACTCCATTTCTCTACTATTGTTGTGTCCATTTTCTCCATATGATTGAGAGTAAATCAAAGCTACATTATAACATCAAGTGTCCATAAGTATTGTGTGCCCTATGTAAGTATCATTATATGGAGGTGTGTTAATATGACCTTTGAGGTTTTTCTTTAACATCTTATCATTAGACGTCAATAGTATACCATTAAGCAAACCTGCAGGAGGAAGTGCCTATGTCCCTGATGGCTAACCTGTGACACTCCAGATGTTGTCNAACTANAAGTCCCATNATGCTTTGNCAGCTNNTGCTAAAGNCTCAGNATTCCAAACTCCTGGCAATGTATGATGGGACTTGTAGTTTGACAACATCTGGAGTGTCACAGGTTAGCCATCAGGGGCCTATGTGGTCTCATACTGAAATGCCAATGTTCAGAGAGATTGTATGATGCACCTTTATGCATTATCCGCACATACTTTTCTAGTCTTTTTTACATTTTTTATTTTATATATTAATGGTGGGAATGCAAGGAAGATAAATGTTACAGGCTTTTTACCTTGTCACTAATATACTTGAACTTATTATGTATTAAGGGTTTGTTTTATTAATTTTTCCACTAGTTGTGCCCTACATAACATAACCTTTGAACTACCCAACAGAATATGCTTTACACCAACTCCATAAAATGTATAAATGAGCGTTTTGAGATCTTTTAAATCTTAGGACAAGACCAGATATCTGGATTTGATACATTAAGATCTGCCAGGAATGGAGGAATGGATTTGACATTTACAATATGTGGCCAAGGGCTCAGAGTGAAGCATATACCTGATGAGATTGTATACATTACATTTAATCATGCTGAGTTTGTCTACAAAACAAGTACATGCAAAGAAAAACTGCAATGGATAATAACATGGCATCATGCATTTTACTACCTATCACAGGTATAAACAAACAGGACAGTAAAGTTCTATCACTGCTTTAATAGCGTGTGATACTTAAAATATCCTTTAAGGTGTTTACATCATCATATAAAATGATGTGGGGGTTTTCCAAGGTAAATGTAAACTGATTAAGTGATTAATTGTAATTACTTAAAGTGAGGAAACGATTATACTCATGTAAAACAAAGTTGCAGAAAATCCAATTCATCCAAATGAAACAGTGTTTGGGTTCAAGTTACAGATGCTGAACTATACTACAGCTGTGACCATAACTGGGACTAGGCCAGACCTTGAGAGCTCTGCAAATCAAACACTTGTGACTCGAGCCAACTGAGGTGTACTTGGCAATAGAAGCATCAAGAGCAGTTACATGTTCTACTGCAACTCTATATCAGCTCCAATTAATAAGAAGCACAGCTCAGGGTTATTCACATTTTACAATACATAAACCAGGGCATGAGAAATCTTAGATTCCATGTTCTAGTTTGGACCCGGTATGTCGGGAAGTGTCCACAGGCAAACCTGCTGAAATAATGCAGCCTCAAGAGATAGCAGTGCAGCAGTTCCCTGGCCCACAGTAGCATCATATAACGCCCTGCAGCTGTAGGCCAGGCAATGTCCGTGTTCTGTTTAGAATACACTGTCTAGGACATGGTTATGCAGATCTGTTACTATGGGTGGGACATTGTCATAAAGTTCCGCCCTCCATAGTAATGATCAGGGCTGAAGGCAGCGCTTTTCAGGAAATTATTGCCTCAGCCCAGGTCCCGGGAGATTTGCCAAGTTTCCAGGAATACCAGAAGAAATGACTGAAATCCAGGAGTCTCCCTGACCTGCCGGTCTCTGAAATTTTAGACAATGCACGCTACCATCATCTTACCATATAGCTAATTAAACTGTGAAAAGTATAAGCCTAATGCAGTCATCTATACTAAATACATGAAATCTGAAACAAAATACATGGGCAGTGTTTATAAGCTACATGTCCAGAAACACATTTCACTTTAAATGAGCTTGTATGAGGGGAAAGTCCAGTCAGTATGTATTAAAATAAATAGTTCTACTGTCTGCTGATGGTTAAAAGCAAACAAATCTTGCTGACAGTGCCAGGAGAATAGGTCTCCATTGATTTCGGGAGCTGAATTGATTTCAGTTTACATAACAGAAATGCCAGATGCCTCCTTAATTACAATCAATATGACTTGTTAGGACAATGGACTGGATTCAGCTCCACACTCTACATGATGTGACATAAAGCACTTTCCAGAGAATATTGGATCATCCATTGGAGCTTACATTCTAATTTACCTATGACTCAAACAAAGCACCCAATGAGTCAGAAGTCAATTAACCTCCCTTTCTCCTCTTTGGTATTTGTTAGGAAGAAGGAGCTGCCAGAAGGAAAAACTCAATTACCGGGTAAGAATACAAAGTGACTGTATTCATATCAACCACTGACCAGCATCTAATCATGGATCCCGCAGAGAGGAAACAAATCTCATTGTGCTGTGATACATATTAGAGTTGTATGAATATATTTTCTGCACATCTATGAACTATGTATCTATTGAGGGTAGTACTGTATAAGTAGCAGCAGTACTTATTGTTTTCCACATTTACTAACTTTTTGGACATTTGCTTATAAGAAATAAGTCAAGTCAGTAAAATATTATTAGTGACGTGTCATACCATGCTTTACTATTACATAAACAACATCCAGTCTGTCCGCTTACGGAGAAATCATTGCTCTGGATGTGATCATCCTGGATCACTCAGATGTCTCAGTTTCTACCTATGCATTGTAATACTGCTCTGCTACATGTGAGCATAACCCACCTTGCTATCAGAAACCACGTCATTGGAATGGCTGTGCTTTCAATGAAAGTGCTAGAAAAATCTCTCGAAAAAGATCTCCAATCTGACTGCTCCCAAATCTCAGAATCCTGAAACTGGGCTACAGCCAGAACAATATGTATCTGTCTGTGAGAGGACATGTTGCTTTTCCAGTTACTAAGGAAATTATCACCTTTACCTGCAACCTGGTACGCAGCAGATGTGACCAAGCTACGCTTTCTACACCAGCATGAGATATTCTCATGACTGCGGCAGCTTTGAGGGCCAGATTTACTAAACTGTGCGAAAAAAAAGATGTCACCCACAGCACAAGTTTTAGTAGAAGATACAGCAGAGAGATCACTGACCACTGAAAATGTTAATAATAATGTGTGCCATATGCTTTATGTATGCATTAAATAAGGGCCAGATCCACAGCTATGCACCCTGGGGGATTTATGCAGATTGCGCAAATCCTTTATATTGTGAAATCTGGGCATGGGTGAGGCAGATTACAATAGGATCTACCAACATATGGAACCCAAGTCTGTAGATCTGGAGACCTGTATGTGGTGGCGTTCGTTTAACAAATAACAAATCCGCACAATGAGTAGATTGGGTCGGAGCGGCAGGAGGCCAATTCACACAAATCTGCTTTTGTACGGAAGTGGATCCACGCAGAATTTAAATGGGGCTCAGGACATGTAAGTGAGGTGTGATAAACCGGATAAACCATTACATTATTGAAACCAGCACTCAAATACTAAAGCAGCTCAACATGAATTCTAATGTGCACTGATATAACAGCATCAGTCAGTTACTAACACGCCAGCAAATGTAGGCTGTTCCTGCTTTAATATTTACTAAATATGTAATAGAACCTTTCACCAGAGACAAATAGTTGCATAAAACAGAGAATTGTTGGTTTTGACTAGAGAGGTCGTTGTGCACAGTAAATATAATGCTGCTCTGCACATATAGCATTTCTTGCTATGTCCCCTATAGAAGCAGTAGGTAGTCTATCACTGTGAACACAGACATGACAGCGGGGTCTATAGCAGAGTAAACATAAGAAGCTGCTTTCCTTCAATAGTCTCTAAGGTAGTAGCCACAAAGAGACCCGCTGCAAACACTGGAACAAAAGGCACATGTACTGTTCATGTCAATAGTCAAGGTTTACACATTTCTACGTTTGTGATGAACTATTATTGAGAAAACAGGTGCATCACTGACACACAAAGGTGATTTCCACAAACATATTCGCACAATGAAAGAATAAGTCTATAGGAGCGACTTCAGTGTAGACATGGGGCGAGGATTCTAGCAAGTCATTCTAAAGTGAGAGCTAAAATCTGTCCCTATGGGCTACATCTTCACTCTTCTTTCCCGCAGCTTTGTAAATCTAGGTCCTTCAGGGTAAATGCTGTTGAATTGGAAGCAGCATTTAAACAGTCAAAACAGGATTACAGTTACAGTTTGCTGAACTTTAATTTACAGATTACAGTATATTAAAACATTATGCTCATTCTGGTCCTGATTCAGAGCGAAAATGTGAGCGAGTAGAAAAACATGGAAGCACTCCTTGCCATCCTCCTGTCTCTGTGCCAGTGGAACAGGGACATCCACAATATATAAATGTGTAAGCCTCCATCACATACAGAAGATACTGGCAGAAAGAACAGCCTATGACCTCTCTGCTTTACCTGCAGGGCATCAGTCTGCCCTATATTCCTATGAACTCATCGAGTTGTGCGTTTCTTGGTTGTCTTACCCAGCTAGTCTGTTACCAGCTAGTATTATTTTCAATAGTGATAGTAAAGGTGCTGTGTAATATGCCTGCACTCTATAAACACCGGTTACAAATAGATAAAAGTAATACACCAGAGGCAGAGACTTAGCATTGAATACAGTTTTTGCAGTCAGGTAATTACATGTACACTGGGCAGACTAATGTCAGCATTGATTGAGCAGAGAATTATGGGGGGAGTAAAGACAGATCTGATGGTAGTGTGTATGGACAGGCATGTGGACCACAACCAGAACCACCGGATCCCTGCTGCAGCAGCTTCTACTGTACTATTAGCAGGTCCTGCACTTCCCCTTCCAGCTCTGACCCGTCCCGCTGTAACATAATGTGTAGCATTATGTTACATGCAGTGTATGCCAGCTTTACCTCCCTGCGTGCCCTTTCCCCAACCACAGGCTAGTGTTGTAATGCTAATTAATGCAAGCTGCATATACCAGCCATACCAGAGATTCACAATGCGGTGCATCAGGCTTCTTATTAGGAATGAAAGGAGAACAGAGCACACTGGACATTGCTAACAAACACACTGCTGCAAAACCCGTCCACCCAAAAGCATTGTTTCATTTCTGTATTACTGTAATGGGACTTTTGTGTGATCACTTAAATCCTCATATGAAGCGACATAACAGAATATTGTGCAGTATTTGCTCTCCCTCCGTCTGCCACAACCTTTGAACCTTAGTACAGAAATCTGGACACAACTCCAAAAAGCCATAAACAGAAGACCAACAGGTTTCCTTTTCAATTAGGTGCGTCTGTTTCTGAATTCTTTAGTTCTATATATTTAAAAAAACATTTATTTTAACATTTCTAATAGTAAGATAAATTACAAACCATTAAAATGTCAGTGATGAAAAAAAACGTATACTGCTTTGCATGCTAAAAATACTCTACTCCCACCTCCCTATATCTTATCTGGAGCACTAATAATCAATCAAGCGTTTAATAAGGACACAAGTGGAGAATAAATACTATGGATTTTCTTGATATAAATAAATATTAAATACCAGGTTGATCATTGATGAAACACACACAATGTGGTCACTGTCAGTGTGTAGCAATATATATATATCTCAAAATGCAGATTGTGTCCAGTCTGTGGCACAAGGGTCAGGACACACCAAATGCTGAGTGCTTAACGTGTTACAAAGGGGCCGATTCAATCCCCTTCGCGCTTTCTTTTTCGTAAGGCAGGAAATCTCACGTTTTTTCGTTCGCACCTCATAGAGGTGCGTACAAAAAGACGTGAGATTTCAGTCCCGTAATAGACGTCTTCGCGCAGGATTGTAATCAATTGTACCTACCTGCACCACTATACATATCATGCAGATACCCACTATCCATTTATACATTTTTTTTTAACTAAATAAGGTACATTTAAATATAGCCTCTGCCATTCGATATATCCCCTGGTTAATATACAATGGCTGTTGTTACCCTCATGTATGAAGCTCATAACTTGGGTCACAGAGAAACTACAGAAGAATTTATATCAGTGACAGCACTTAGGAGCACTGGGCTGTTCCAGACTTATGTACTATTGAAATCACAAGTGAAAAGTTACAAAACCATGGGCAAATCCATGTTGAATTGCAGAGGGGGGTAAAGTGAATGTTAGTGCATGCAGGGAGAATACTGTACTTTGGACACAGATACTGACCAACATTACTGTTAAGCTGGCCATACACGGGAACGACTTCGTGGATAATCGCCAGCGACAAACGGGGTGATTTTCCCTAGGGAAAATCACCCTGTTTGCAGGCCATACACGGAACGAAGTTGTTTCCATGATGGCCTATGGGGGAAAAAAAAAAAAAAAAACCTAAAAAAAAAAGAAATAAATTAAAATAAAATAAACTCACCCAGCACCTTCTCCTGTGCGGCGGCGTCTCTGNCCTGCACGGAGAGGACGCTGTATACACGTGACGGCGTCCTGCATATACAGCGTCCTCTCCGTGCCCAGCGAAGACTTCAGACGGGTGAG
>JABWIB010001814.1:61475-75514 GCA_016617825.1 Platyplectrum ornatum | reverse complement strand
AGTGATTTAGAAATATTGGACCATATCCAGACATGCGCATGCATATCATTAAAATCAAGTGAGAGAGGGGCCAGTTTACTCCCCTAGCGAGTATGAGCCTTCAGTACATTTAAGTGTCCTGAAGCCTACCTTAANTATTGCTAACTGTCTAGGGGTTGCAAGTTCACTCCCCTCTCCCTCCCCTAGCTTGTACGAGTATACACATTAATGTCCAGAAGCAGATAAGTACATAAAGTTCCTTCCCCCCAGTATCTTTAGCATGCCTTTACCTGCTTACAGTGTGGGGATCAGGCATGTTAATGAAGAAACTCAGTCCATTCTACAGTGTTTCCAATTCTTCAATATAATGCGAATGAAGGTTTGCCAACATAGTGTTAAACTTCAGTATTCAATTGAGAATTACCCCCCTAGGGCTGGGGCCCTGGAGACAGACAAATCCAATGTCTCTGTCATTTTCACCACTGTTCGTTACCTGCGGTGTAAAAGTGGTGATATGTAAAAATAATAAAAAATGACCAATATTAGTGTTAAATACAGTTTTCTTGGTGGCTGAGATGAATAGTGACACTCCCAATGCTGTTTAAGTCCACGTTCAGCCCTCATCTGCATGGGAGAGTGAGAAGGGGGGAAAAATAAAATGTCCAAAATGACTGACATTAGTGTCAAGTCCATAGTTTTCAGGCTGATTGGCAACAGTCCCGTTAACATTTAAGCCCAAGTTTAGTTAACTTTAAACTATAAATGATAACTTATTGAGGACATTGGGATTTACATGTAAGCCTCCTGTGTCTGCAGCCCTTCATCTGTGTACTACCTGCTACCCACTGCTTTGGAGTGCTGCCATTTTACATCACACCGNCATCTTGAGATCTCTTCTTTTCATTAGTGTGACCATACTTTTGAGAGGAGATTTCAATCTTCTTGCTTTTAATGACCTAGATAGCAGTGATTCTAAAGGCAAAGTAAGACCTCTGCCCAAGATTGATATATATTTCCACACAACTTCATTTAACAAACATATGTAGAGCCAGACATCCTGAAACAAAATGTTTACCTGTCTCTCTGCTATGTATAACACATTGTCTAGAATCAATTATTTATTACTTACCACCACCATTTTGAATAAAGTCACAGATACAAGTGCTGAATCCATATCCCTCTCATATGCACTTAAACCTACAATAGGTTCTATCNCTGGAGATAATGCTGAAATTCTTTTAATAATGCTTCTGAACAGATAGATATGCATGCAAAAATCTNCTTTTGGCAGAAGATGCACCTTCCTCAAACCACCCAGGCACAACGTGACAACCTCATTGCACCAGATAACCTAGAGGAGCTGGAGGTTACACTTCAGCCTGGTCCAGATGGCCTGTCCAGTGAATTTTATAAAGTCCTTAAAGAGGATATCTCTTCTGGCATTTTTCCATTCTCACTGGGAAAATCATCCTGCTTCCTTTTAATTCTTCCACCATTACAGTGCTCTCGAACCAAGGTAGAGAGTTTTCATTACTNAACAAAATATTGGCAATTAGACATAAAGTTCTACTACCTGGCATCATGAATGCCGATCTATTGGGTTTTGTGTTGGGTAGGAATTTGATCACTAATATTTGTAAGGTCATTGCTGTTCTTAGCCATCTTGAATGCTCACAACATAAAACTACTAATATCTTGCTTTCACTAGACACATTCGGCAAAGCCTCCTGGGACCCTCTTATGGAGACACAGAGATAGTTTGGAATCCCATTGTGTTTTGTGCAACTTCCTCCTTGTTTTAAAATCATTGCTAATGGTCATATCTCACCCCCCCCAAAAAAAAAAAATCCTGAAAGGTACAGTGCAGGATTGCCCCCTTTCCCCTCTCTTCCCCTCTTCTCCTCTACCATTAGCAATTGCCAGACTGCCTAAAGAGGATTCTGGGTTTGGGTTGATGATGACCTTGAGCTCAGATGTCTCCGACCGGCCGTCATTGCAGACCTTGTTATGAACTTTGGCTCTTTCTCTGGTTACAAAATAAATAGAGCATTATTTAGCTTTTAGCATTATATAATAAAAGTTAAGCTGGCCATACACTATAAGATAAATTGTTCCAATCTAAGCATTTTTCAAGAGTGGGTAAAACCATGTTGAATTGCAGGGGAGGAAAATTGAATTAATTGCAATCAGTATTAGAGTTGAGAGATGATGTTTCCTAGCACAAGTCTAATAACAGTGTAACAGTAACGCTGGTCAGTGTCTGTGTGCAACATGCAACAATAAAGTATTCTCCCTGCATGCAAACACTGACATTCATTTTACCTCCCCTGCAATTCAACATGGTTTTACCCACTCTTTAAAAATGCTTAGATTGGAACAATTTATCTTATAGTGTATGGCCAGCTTTAGTTTTATTGGTGAATCTTGAAACTGTGAAATATTTTTAAAAACAGATAGTAAAGAATGAGAAATAATCTAGAACTAAAAACTCAATATATGGTGCTCTATCTTGACTACCACTTATCCTTAAATATCAAACATGGGTTTATATCTCTTTCATAGTGTGGTTTAACATCGTATATGTTACAGTTTTCCAGCAGGTGTCATAAAGTGCAACATTATTGACCCTAGTGTAGTGAATACCCAGAGATTAATGTCTCTTGCCACCAGCTGTATGGTAATATTTTGTATTTATTGTGCACTAGTAATGTGTCTGTTTGCGACAAATGTAACACCTTTAAGTATCAGGTGTCTGTACTCATAATTATTTATTTACAAGCACCGCAAATTACAACACTGTGTAGCCTTATTTTGTAGATAACAATAGTTAATTTGCCCCTTTTGTAACAATTTGTAACAGCACTAGATTTCTGCTGTTCTCTGGCTCAATCAGATTTAACTAGGATGCCTTGACAAAGCAGTGTTGCAGTCACCTCTTTTTAGAGTGCCAAANTGCTCTAAAACTTAAATATTCAGAAGAATGGGCATGGGCTGTCCCATGTTCAGTTAATTGTCATAGAAAATTTTCCTTGTGGATCATCGGTTTTTACATATAGAACATTTCAACAAGCTTAGTAAATGGGGCTCTATATTTGTCATTAGAATGAATTTCCACATAGTTCACGTTTCATTTTGATTACATTTTTTAGTGCCCAAATTTACAAAGTGGTGAGATTGCAGTGAGATTAAAAAGTTGGGACGTTGCCCATAGCAACCAATCAGATTCATGCTCTCAGATTAATTTTATACACTGGAGAATGTAAGCTCAAATTTGATTGGTTGCTATCGGCAACACCACCGCTTTTCAATCTCCCTGCAATCTCACCGCTTAGTAAATTTAGGCCTAGGTGTTTTCAGCGTATATCAGTGTCATATCTAATTAACAGAATATCTTTTGTTTCTTTGCTACAATACCTTCAAAATAAAGAGCTTGATTTTAGGTTTTATTCTGCTGATTTTCTATATATTGCAAATTACATAAACAGCAATATTAAATTACTCTTAATGTCATATAATTCAACTGACATAAACAGCAATCACGGCTAATAAAATATTGTTAGTAAGAATTTTTTTTCTGAAATCCAATATTTTGGGAATATGTTTACATGGCTAGTATCTTGTGAAAACAATTACATTACCATGAGCTTTTCACAATGATAATGTTTTCCTGGAAATGAAAGTTTTCTTAATGTATACAAGTTTTGTATGTATTGTACATATTTTGTAAATGTAATGACACACTACTTTCTATTTTATGTTAACGTGTCTATTGGTGTCTATTGGTACACACATAATAGTGTCTGCCATTATACTGTATATCATTTCAATTTTACTTATTTATTAACAGGTTTTTATATAACCTCTACAAGTTTTTATACAACCTCTACAATTTTAACAATAAATATTACAAGGCTGGGTTGTAACAGACAGACTGGATGGGTAAGAGGGTCCTGACCACAAGCTTACTATAAGACATTGGGAATTAATAAATAAGTGNTAAATATCCTACAATGGACCAATGGTCAGCTTGTATGATAAAGTCCTCGGTGCTTTGTATGATCCAGTCACTCAGCAGTGTTATCAATAGAACTTCAACTGGGTACACATCAGCACATTGGGTGAGATACATATTTACACAAATTTACAATCTCATTCNCAAGTCATAAGAGTGTAAATCTGAATTTTCAGATGATCAGTTGATTGAAAGTTCTTGTCACCTACCTACACAAGCACCTTTCTCACAATCCCAGAAACCTTTGCTGCAGTATTATGCTGCCATTACACATTCGTCCACCTCTGTACTGAAGTTTCAATGGGAATCGTTGACGTTTTCTACAGACATCGGGACATTGTTGATCACAAATTTTAGGAGCTACCAACAATCATTGCAAGTGACCATGACCTTTTAATTAAAAAAAATATCTTTGTGTAACCACAATAAGGGTAATATTAGTTTATGTGTTAAACATGTAACAGGGAGAAAAACTGGATAGCAAAGTATTTAAAGTAGTCAAAGTAGTAAATAGGGTAGACATGTAGAAGGTTGAGCAATTTGGTAAGCTTGTCTGAGGTGTCGGTAAAGTAGAGCATAGTCTCAGTGGACAAGGAAGGTTATTCCAAATAATGAGTGCAGCATGGGACTTGTGCTGTAATTGGGAATCAGAGTATTTATTTAGTGTAGAACAGAGCTGTATGTCCTATAAAGACCTTAGAGAGAGCTGGCATATATCTCGAAATGAGCGAGCATATGTATGCGTGTGCGATGTTGATGGCACTGTAGGTTGGCAAAAGTATTGTATTTACTGTAATTGTAGAGTTTTACAAAGTGGACCAGATTTGGGAAAGCGTTCACAAAGAAAACCAGTCTAGCTGCTGCATATACGATAGACTGTTAGGGGTTAATTTACGCCATGTGCAAGTCCAATACAGAGAGCATTGCAATAATGTGGGGGATAAGATAATGCGTGAATGAGGGTTTTTGCAGTGTGTTGTGTGTTATTTCTGCGTATTCTGGAAATGTTTTTTTAGACATGTCCAACTGAATTTAAACAACAAGTTTTAATATCAAGGTTATGCATCGAGCTTCACGAGTATGGATTATTTCAGGTTTGTAAACCGTAATAGAGAGACCCGGTGGCCAGCTTATTGGCTGGTGGAAATATTAATAGTTCTGTTTTAGGAAGAATTGGATTGAGATAGTGGAAAGACAGAGAGACATTCAGTTTCATGGACAAACACAGTGGGTAACGATCAGGAGTGGATAGTTAAGGTGGCCATCCACGGGCCAATTTTTACCCTAAACCCATGATATCGGTGATTAATCAAATTTTCCTATTGATCAGCGATGATTGTTTGTTTGTTTAAACGAAATAAATAAATAAAACATACTCACATTCCTGGGGTCTTCGCCGGGCACCGGAGCTGTGCCTGGATCCTTCTTGTGATGGTCCGGACTCTACGACTCTGACTAAACATGTAGCACTAAATTATACTAAATGTAACTTTTGCTGCCCAAGGTCTTATGCTCAAATCAAAATAGTGTATTCATATGCAAATACTGAGCTTTCCCAGGGCATGTGCGTGAATCATACTTTGCCATATGTGCATGTGCATTCTAAATTGAATAACTAAACAGGTAATGCAATCAGTCAAAATTACCATACAACAATGAAATGATAAATGATTTTAGTGAAATATGCATAGGCCATTCACCCAATACTCTGTAAAGTGGATGCAATAAGCCCATCACATGAATTTTTTAATGCTTTTATGACCAGCCTTGCCCTCTTTTGTACTAAACACAAACATGTAGTGTTAATGTATGTGCATATCTACAGAAGCTAAAATTAGCATGACACCTCAAAGCAGGAAAACAACTATTGTCTTGTACATGGATTGTAAACAGTCCTTTAACAGACTCACATAATGCCTTCATGTAACTGGTGTGTTCAAACATATGTCTGCATTGACTTTACATTTCTTAGAACACCATTCTCATTAATAAATTATGCAATTTACAGTAAACGCAACTAATCCGTCCATGAAAGTTACTGTTCTGCATCTAAAATATTTAGCAAAATNATACGCCATCCGGTACTTCCAAAACTGACTACATTGAGGAGCTGTACAGGATAATGTAGAGGTCAATTTACATCAATTTGCACCAGCCACAAATCCAGGGGACTGAAACTCAATAATCTACTGTATTTCAGATCATTGTGTTAGGAACTGGTCTGAATTGTATTTGGGGTGAAGTTAATATGAAAGTATTGAATATATATTTTATTAAAATTTTTNTTTAGATTTGAAATTTAATATGATTATAAATTGTATGTATGCCCCACATGCTACACATTAGGAAATTAGGATTGAATGATGATATTATAGCATACTTCTGCTGCCGCTGTGTGTCAGAGAAACGTTTTTATTTTATACTTCCTTTGCTCTTAAAATTAAATTATTGCATAATCAGTTTCATATTTTAAATTCAACACAATGTGATAGAATATTCTTTTGAACTGTATACTGTAAGTATAAAATAATGTACCTCATTGATATAACATTGTAATGAATCTTTGTCTTATCTTTATGATAATGCTACATGTAATCTGTGACGTGATGAATAAAAATAATTTAAACCTAAAATAATCTGNAGATTTAGAACCAATCAACACATTTTCCAGTATATGTAACAGTGTATTACCCTGCTGCATTAAACATAGCTGCTTTGTAACCATTGTATGCATATTTGAATCACACATAACCCACCTATTTTTTGAGATGGATGGGACGCTTGCTGTGTGGCTATATAACTGTCCCTCATTCCCACACTGTAATCATGGTGCAATTTTGTCAACAAACTTATGATATGTCACCTTTAATTTGTTTGGTAAAAAATCATCAGTAGACAATTCTTAATAAAGTAACACAAATTTATCAACAGCTCTTTATTTGTTTTACACAGAATGATGTTTACTTAGATTCGCCATTTGACAAGGGTAAAAGATACTACTAATCATTAACAGTTTACTACACAGGTGAATAGAGACAAATTGTAGCACGTCACCTATGTAGCTTTCATTTGTTTTCTATGGGAAGACTATGAAATTATTAGCCATAATATACATTCAGGTCAAAATCACTATAGAATTATTTATTTTACGAAGGACCAAGGAGTATCTGTGAGTCCATCTCGATATCCATATCTCTAATACCTTTCTTTATTCCTCCATCCGCTGTACATGTAAAATCTCCAGAGCTCAGCAAGAAGCACGTGGCTCCTGACTTATTTTTGTCTTTGGCACTTGCTCTTCGCATAATTCTCTTCTCGTCCTGTGGTGGGAATGATGGCTGTTCTTCATGATCCTCATCNGACATTACAGTATTGGCATCTCCATTCTGCTTGGAATCTGCAAAAGAAACAAAAGCCCTTAAAAGATATGCAACTACATGAAAATGTAACCATAAATGTAACCATAAACATATATAATGACACATTATTTCATGGACTCCATGTACATATATATATATATGCTTTCTGTGGAAGGGACTTCCACCTTTTCAGCAGCCCAGTCAGGTAATTACCTGAGGCAGTGCTTCGTTTACTATAATTTGTTTTTAGAGTGAAGTGAAAAAAGGTTCTACAGAGGGGTATATGGTGTACTGGAGACATGACGGCAGCGGTAGCCCTGTGTTTTGCAGAACCTTAGGCATAAAATGTAAACAGACACAGGAAATATCATATGCAAAAAACAAACTTACAAAATGGAAAAAAATAGCATTTACAGTTAATTTTCCACCATTTCTTCCAGCATTGTATTGGATAAGCAGATTCTAATGTGAGTGTAAGGGGGAAGCAGGGGGAAGGCGGGAGGTTGGGGGGGCATTTTGATGATTTAACCTTGCCATAAACACCACATAAGCACCACTGGGTGCAAGGAACAAGCAGGACAGATGAGCAGAAAATGACTGCCTCTGCAGCTGAGGAGGACAGTGTATTATGAGTGGTGACCCGCGTTGTTAGTAATATTTACTGAATCCAGTCTTTGAAGATTTCAGTTATCATCATTTATCTAAGGGAACTTAGATATGTGCTAAAAGTATGCTTTTATTTTATTTATGTTAACATTTGTAACAACATAGTCATATAATATTAGGAGAGGACAAACAAGTCCTCTTAATAATAATATAATGTTAAAGAATCGGTTCAAAAGTATACAAAAGAATTATCTCATAATTAATAAAATTACATTGTGCTTGACTGTTATGTGACAGTACCTTACATACAGGCACAGAGTTGCACATACAATCTGAATCATCATTAGCCATTATTTGTGGAGAATTTTTGCAATACATCTGGACCAGGTTTTTTATATCAAGAAAACAACATTAAGGGACAAGTGCTTAACTTGTCACGACCATGTAATGTGTATCACCGAAAGAAATGTGAGATACAGGTCTAATGGTGTTTGTGACTTTGTCTTAAATCAGCTGTAAATTGCAGTGTAAAAAATAAACGTGTATAGAATTAGAGGACTATATGCAAAATCAAACAGTATTTTTGTTCAGGCAGAACAATAACCAACCCCCCNCCGCGCTCCATCCTCAGTTTGGACATGGTTGTGTCCAGGGGCTACTGTTTGGGTCTCATATGTTCATATAATTTAAAGGATTGAGATTTATGCTGGAACTGTAGCTGCTCTAGTAAAATAGTCCAATTTTACCATTAGTACTCTGTAACACTACCAACCCAGTCATGCATATTAAAACCCAATGTGACGCACATTCCTGAGCACATTATGCTTCTTTAGTCCAGCCTGTGTAATGTCTTGAAGGTTGCATTTTTCTGAGTAGCAGTTCAGCACCTTTCCGGTAAATGATTAGATACATTAAGACCAATTTAACATGCTACATTATCTACAGCTGCAGAACAATTAGTGGAGGTTGTAATTGTTCATATGGCGAGGATTCAGTTTCACTAACAGGGATTAGGAGTGTTAAAATCATCCTTTTCTCCATCGGCAGAGATTTCTCTGATACTGCTTATGTCATGTTTTACTAAGATACATATGTAGTCTCTCTATAAATGCTAAATGGAAATATACTGCCTATATAATTAGGATCATATCCAGATTTCTGCAAAGGTGTGGAAACCGGCTGTATTTTGCATGTGAACATGTACACACATTGCACTTCCATCCTCCTGCCGCATGACGTATACACAAGGTGGGTGGTATTTAAATAATACAGTATGGCCATGCTTCAGCCTATATGTATTATCAAGACATATCAGAGATCTGAGTGCAAAAGATGAGAACAATGCTTGAGAACGATGCTTTACAAAAAAGATGTGAGAGAGGGACTAAACTGATTATGCAAGTGGACTTTCCCTCTAGTCAATTTAGTATTGTGCATATATATTCAGACTTCCAGAATTTCTATTCCATATGACCTGGGAAAGTTAAATGAGCCCCTGGTGAAAGTCGCAATGGTTTAAAAATCTCACAAATAGATGTCTGGGAAGTGNAGTCCATCAACAGCTGAACACTTGGGATCCTATACTTGGGGATTCAGTCACATTATTAGCAATGTACCGAATTATGGTAATGANGTGTTTTCCAATTGCTAGCATTGGAATATGTAAAAACTAATTTCACTGGTGGGGTAGGTCACAGTTTGAAACAGAAGTGCTTCCACTCTGTAGGAGAGAGGAGGTCTGGTAATTGTACCACTTTACGTGAGGACATGTAAGCTAATGTAGGGTATCAGGTATCAGATCACTGATAGAAGTATCCGGAATCAGATCTCTGATACGGGTATCTGGCATCAGACCTCTGCTGATGCTAAAGTCAAAACTCCAACTTCTACAATAATGGGGATCTAGACTCAGTTCATAGATCATTGGTGATTTTTTAAATGAGCTCAAAATAAACCAATATCCTAAAGTGTTATTGTTAACGTTTTGAAGTTTTTGGGTTGGGAGTGATTTAAAGTGAATACTCATAAGAAGATGTAGCTTAATCTCTTCATCTACCTAAAGTCCATGAATAAATAATGCCGTCATGGCTTAGATTAAATGTATATTTCATTTACATATTGCATCTGACCCTGTGTTTGAGAGTTAAGCTGGCCATACACTATAAAATAAATTGTTCCAATCGAAAGATTTTTCAAGAGTGGGTAAAACCATGTTGAATTGCAGGGTAGGCAAACTGAATTAATTGCTGTAATCAGTATTACAGGTGAGAGATGATGTTTCCAGTACAAGTCTAATAACAGTGTAACAGTAACGCTGGTCAGTATCTGTGTGCAACATGCAACAATAAAGTATTCTCCCTGCATGCTAACCCTAACATTCATTTTACCCCCCTCCTCCCCTCAATTCACCATGGTTTTACCCACTCTTGAAAAATCTTTTGATTGGAACAATTTATCTTATAGTGTATGGCCAGCTTAAGGGTAAGAAAAAGATGTACGTATATATGTGAGTTCAGGGCCCAAATTTACTAAACTATGGGATTGGACACTATGGATCATTTTCCTCCTTTGTTGGAAAGTATGAACTATACATAGTGAAGAGAAAGCACACATAGCTTCAACAATCCCCATTATGACAACACATATCTGCAAGCTACTCCCTTCACATGGCCTTCCAAGACACTAAGCACTTCTGTATTATTGGTCAGATCTATTTGCAGTTCATTAACACACCTCTACTGCACTGTAAATCCCACACACTTGTGTGCTCTAATTTTGGTCATATATTTGAGACTTAAGTGGAGTTGAACATAGGTGCAAATAATTCTGCCAAGAAACCCATTCCTTGTGTTGTGGCGACATAAACTAATTCAACAATAATGTGAACGGCACCACTAATAGCTATATATTTGCCATAGTAACCATTCTACGTAAAAAAAAGAACAATTATTTCTTATCTAGTCCCTGCTCCTGTGCTTCTTCCCCCTACTCTTCTCTAATTCTGTCCTTCCCTCCTCTTCCTCTGTCTGTCATTTCCGCTCCTATATTGTGGCTCTGTCTGTTTTTTACCCTGTCAGCTCCTCTACTCTCATCTCTCTCCCTTCGTCTTTTCCTCTCTCTCATTAGCTTTACAACATCTATCTGAGAGGTGTCATGTTAACAACCCTGTCAGATCGACGAAAGCTGTTCTATTAACCACATCATCATTTTGGGGTTGACATGTTAACTCTTGACTCTTCAAACTGTAGAAAATGCATACTACACCCCAAGAGACATAACTCTTGCTGGTACAGTAAGCCTAGCAATGATAATGATGACTCACGCTGTCGTTTTTTAAATAATCCATCCTGCTGAAAGTACTTATATAATTATCACTGCAGCTATAACATGAAGTTGCAGCTATAATTTTGCTTTACTGACATATTCATTTGAATTACTACAGATAATAGCATACCATTTTTTTAAAGCTAAAACAACAGATATTATTTAATTTCATTTTTATTATTTTTTTTCAATGCATTTATTTTACATTTATTTATAAAATATGACTTAACATTTATAAATAACTGTCATAACACTTTTACTGGGCATAATTCCATGCATAAAGGGCTATGTACAGTAAGGTATGAAATAAATCAGCATTATGCACCAGATGTATTTTACATGAAATTGGTGCATGACATGTAAGCTGGGGTTCTGTGTTCAGAAGTTCTATACAAGAGAGGGCAATGTTCCCCCTCATACGTTTGGAACTTAGCATCTGATTTTTGAAAGTATGTTTGCTGTGTTACGCTCACAGCAAATTTCTGGATTGTGGAGTAAGGCGGAAGTCAGGCGAATTTACTGGCAATGTGATTGCGCACTCCAGATGTTGCANNGCGAAATGTTGCGCTAGAACTTCCCTGTGATGTGATTGTGATCAGGCTTGACTGATAAAAGGGCAATATATAAACAGATAGATAGATAGATAGATAGATAGATAGATGGATATGTCATCAGAATGGAGTCTGCTCAGATAATTTATAAGCAAATACAGAGCAGGTGCTAGAAAGGAAAAGATTATGTTACATTATGCAGCATTTTTGAAACTTTTCAGCTGAGAAGGGATGTGGTCTTAGAATAAATTTTTGGAAGACATTATAGAGAGTCTCTTAAGGCATACCTCCCAACTTAGAGGAGCCTGAGTGTGGGACCCCACAAGACTCCGTCCCCAGTCCGCCGACACCACATGACCCCGCCCTGTCCCACTCAAGCCCCACCCCCTCTCACTGCCGCCACTCGCTGCAAATGGTAAAATGTAGATGCTAAACATTAAAAACAAAGTTTGTCCCCTTAGCGGGACACACTGGGAGACAGGAGGGACAGTGAGACAGTCCCCCAAAAGCGTGACTGTCCTGCTCAAAGTTTATTTTTTAAAGATTTATATAATATTTTCAGATACATTGTTAAAAAAGAATCTTTGACTCTGAGTTTTGGGGATGCATCTATCAAAGTATACATCCTAAAAGGCTGAAGGCTGAAATATGGGTAACGGTACAAGCATGTGTTCTTCACAAGACATCAGTAGCTGATGGTATATTTCATTGTTGAACTGAGAACTACTTGCCATAGAAATATTCATAAAGATGATATTTCTTTTGACATACACTGGTTTTTAAAGGGAATACACATATTGCCCTGACATAATTTCTACATTTTCTNTTCTACTTACAATAAAGATTTTACAACATTTGGATTTATATATATATATGTATAAATATAAGTTTTTGGTTAGCTACTAAGAATATTTTAATGAATTAATGTACTTTTATGTTACATTATTATTTCTATTTTCTATATATCCAGGATATTTAAAAAACATTACCACATCAATTATTATATATTATTATTATATTAGCAAACCACAACCAAGTGATCACAAAAGGCAGATGTACAAGAACATCATGGAAAAAGCATGGGAACATGGGAAAAACAGTGACCAAAGCATAAATTGCAGGGATATTTAAAAGGGGATGCTGGCCCTAGCAACCAATCAGATTTGAGATCACATTCTTTAATTTGTAAAATGAAAATGAGAGCTTGAATCTGATTGGTTGCTATGAACAAATTCCTACTTTTCAATCTCCTTGCTTAGTTAATTTAGGCCCAGTAGAGAGAAATGAAAACCAATAAGAGAACATACAGTAAGGAAAATAAGTATTTGAACACCCTGCTATTTTGCAAGTTCTCCCACTCAGAAATCATGGACGCATGGTGTGTAAGGTGGGGTCCTGCGTTCAGAAGTTCTATACAAGAGAGGGCAATGTTCCCCTTCATAGGTTTGGAACTTAGCATCTGATTTTTGAAAGTATGTTTGCTGTGTTATGCTCACTCCACAATGTTCTGGACTGTGGAGTGATGCAGAAGTCAGGCAAATTTACTGGAAATATGCATGCGCACTCCAGATGTTGCAGTGCGAAATTCCAAGCACACGAAAAATTTTGCACTAGAACTTCCCTGTGATGCAATTGTCATCAGCGCTTGACTGACAATATATAAACAAATGAGGGGTCTGAAATTGTAATATTATACAAATAAGATCACAAAGTTATAATATCAAAATATTATATAATTGTGAATAGGCTCACGTGGTGGCAGACTGTATTTGGGGTAAATCCAGCAGTTTTACCATCATGGAGTTTGGAGTGGGGCTAGAATATTAAGGTAGATTAATTTCTAGGTCTCTAGTTAAAGGTGTATTGTCAAGATTAGGGCTTAAGGGTAGGGGGTTGCTGGTATTTGTAGTGCAGGTGATCACTGACAAGAGTTAATTAACATCAGGAAGTCTGTGTGTCTGTGTGAGGCTGTTCCCTGTGGCTTTTTCTTATGAGGTATTAGAATCTGTATACTGTATATATATATATATATATATATATATATATTGTGACGTTCTCAGGATCGGAGGCTCTTGTACACACACTCTGCAGCTTAGAAACAGTCACCAGTCAGGAGTTTGTGCAACTAGCCGCAGCTAGTTTTAATGGTTTCAACAAAAAACAGCCAAAACATAAAATAAAATCCTAGCCCGTCTGGGCACTAGCTAG
>JABWIB010001814.1:23545-46826 GCA_016617825.1 Platyplectrum ornatum | reverse complement strand
GGGAGGGCATTAGAATAGCATATAAGACCAGTAAAACGGTAGCTATCCTCAGTGGCGGCCCCCGCCAATTTTTGCCTAGGGCCCCGCAAAACCTAGGGCCTATCTTTCTGGATCCCCTCTCTTCTGTATTTGCTAACTTGGGGGTAGGGTGCCTAGTCCTTAACAATTTCAAACCTTATGGGTTACGTGGAAAACTGCTTGTAATAACATCAACTAGTTAATAGATACATGGATGGAGTATAGATATGTTATGTAAGTTATGTAAGTTATGTAAGTGGACCTACCTAAGCTGTAACAGTAAGTAATGTTCCTTAAATCATACAGTCACCCACAAATCAAGTGTCTCCGCTCTAATTTTTATTATTATTAAGGAGCTGGGCAGTTGATGCCTGACATGGACTCATTTTATCTAGGGAAAAGAAAATGTTGCATGGCTTCACTGTATTCTTCATGCAGGGTAATGTTTCAAATCTCCACAGCTAAACATTTCTACTGGAAATAGTGCTGTAATTCTCCCATTGATTGCGTTATGTTTCTAACGAATGATACACCTTTTATAGAATAAGTAAGTAAAGGGAACAGAAATGAATGGGGATTAAAATTTTTGTCTTGTCAGAATTTATTAGTATGTGAAAGTACAAATCTGTAGCAGGTACAATACCTGTTATTCATATACATGTCTGCTGATGTTACAATATAGAATACAAAAATTATGACAATTTTTTTGAACTTGCATCAGGTGTAATGATGTAACACAAAGGGGTATATTTACTAAGCGGTCAGATTGCAGTGAGATTGGAAAGTGGGGATGTTGCCCATAGCAACCAATCAGATTCAAGTTCTCAGTTTCATTTTACACACTGGAGAATGTGAACTGAAATCTGATTGGTTGCTATGGGCAACATTCCCACTTTTCAATCTCACTGCTTAGTAATATATACCCCAAAGAAACTAAATTGATACCCACCAAAGTTGAATAAGTATTTAAAATGCTTTGTGGTTTCTTTGGAAAGGCTGGCAAGGTATATAATATGATAATAACAATGTCATTTCTTCTCCTAATAAACTTCTCACTAAAACTGGATCTCCCTATTTCTCATTAGCATGCTTATTCCCTCTCTCCATGCTTACATCTTCATTGAGGCTTACCAATACTTTATCTGCTGCTTTAAATAACAATAACCTATCTGTGTCCCCCATTTCTTTCATCAATAGATTGTAAGCTCTCTTGTGAAAAGTGTCTTTGTACCTGTTTTCTCTTCCTTGTCCTTAACCTCAATCAGTGTCCTTGAATCTATATTAACTACTCTTATGTACCTGGTTATAGGATTACCTTTCACTCATTGTTTTGTCCCGTTATATGTTCTGGGTGGAGACATAAAAGTAATGCATAATAATGGGTCACTCCAATGATTAGAACAGACTCAGTATGATTGTGTAGATTTTATTATAGTTATTTTTATTTTTAGTTTCAATAAACGATGTTTCAGAACACGTTGCCAATTACCGTATATAAGAAATTGAGGTAAGGAAATATAAGCTCCATGGTTACTTAAGACATGCCCTGCTGTTTATAACCTATGCAATGTTTCAGCTTTCTTTTATTCATGGAAATAGACACACCATTTAGCACACATATATTTAATATGGTAGACAGTGTAAGTAGCTTAACTCAGAATACTAGTACTAAAGAAAAGTTATATGGCTAATGGATTGAAATCCCCCAAAGTATGTCTTTTCAATGCCACTTACTTATGGCCTCTACTTCTTACTATGGCCCCTGCTTCTTTTTGCATGTCCCCTGCGTCTTCATGTATGCAATCCCACTCAAACTAATTTATCAGTGATTTGCCTTCCATAACTATACAGTGGGTGCAAAGCATTATCTATGATGTATTCCTCCCAACTGTCCCGATTACAGCAAAACAGTCCTGGTTTGCTGTCTGTCACGTCCGCCTTTATTGTTGTATTTTAATAGGTTGTTTTTTTTATTTTTTAACCTTGCATTTCACAAGGTACAGCACCCCAGCTTGTAGCATCTAACACACATATGTACTGGTTCTGTGACTTAAAGCTTTTTTGTGCAAGTTTTAATGTGCAAAATAATGCAAGTAAAAGGCTCCAAATGAGTGAAAAGAGAGATAATCTACTTAAAATTATGTAACCCGTATAAAACTACTTTGTAAAAAGAATTCATTATGTAACTCGCAGTATCTATTATTTTCTCATGATAGTGGCTGGTTAATAGTTTTTTGTATCATAACTGAGTATGAAGGAGACACTCTTCATCATTCCAACACAGCCCTACAGGTAACTTGAGTTTCCCAGTTGCCCTTCATGTATCACATTTTCTTGATATCTTTCTCAGTGAAATGTGATAAGTCACTTTTTCCTCTGCTCATTGGTACCTACCTTAAATAAAATGTGTGTAAGCCCCTTGTGGACACAGTTATTTCAGGGAGCTGAAACAGAAATTCTAACAGTTGCTTTTATGTGTGGTATATCACAATGACTTTTGTTGCTTTCACATGTATGCAAATGACCTTCATGTGTGACCTTCATGTGTGATATTATATAAAGCAATTGTTAATAAAATGTTTATTTTAATTATATATATTTTTCCCACTTACTAATTGTTGTCAACAAGGTCACATTAAAGTATCTTACTGAAATCCTTTGCAATATCTATTCACGTTGAAATGATATGAGCATTATCAACACATCTTTCTAAAATCAAATAAAGATTAATGTAATCTTATTATAATAGTTATGCTGACAATTAATTATTCTTTTCAATGCTATTGTGAACAAATAAAGGTATATAACCTTTGGGTTCCAGTAACTAGGCACCTTTTTCATTTCACCATGTGCTTTTTATAATTACTGCAGTTTCAATGCCCATAATATAAGATGTGCTAGTAGGTAAATGACAGGTAATGTGAATAGGGCTGATCCAGACCTGTGCTTACACAAATATTTTTAGGTGTAAGTGCAGCCATTGTCAGTATTGCTCATGTGCACTGAGGATAAACAGGGGATAGAAAGTAGTTGATCCATCTATGGTCGAGCTTCTATGTGTGATTAACAATGGGGCTAATGGGACTCCATTGTCAAATAGACCCAAAGCACTGCAGCTAATGATATCGGAGTGAGGAAGGAGGGCATAGTGTGATGAAGAATGGCACAGTGTGATTAAGTAGCCCACATATGATTGACCACTACACACAACAGTTGTCACACTTATGCATCACTGGCCCATTCAATGGGCCTTTTACCATTTTCGCCCCTGGTTCCATTAAATAAATTTTAGAAAATGAGCGGCTTAGAACATCAGCTATGTTTCCCTAAACTTCCTCCTAAACACCAGCTCACAACTGGTGTAAGTGTACAATGAAGGAAATATTAGTCAAGGAAAACCTCTATCCTAAGTAACATCATCTAGCAATGAATCAACACATCTGACTAATCTAAGAAAAAAGGGTGGCTCAAAACATTTTCTGTCAGCTTTATGCTTTTTTAGACTAAATTACATAATACTGCAGCAAATTTTGCCCATGCATTTTTATTATCTATTATTATAGGTAGTATAGGTAAATAAATATCCCTTCCCTAAATAAAGGATATTTTACACTGTATTTATATGTAAAATATGTATCATCATTGAACAACATTTTTGACACAAACAAAAATAATTATATTATACATATTTTGAAACATGCAAAAACGTACAGCCTGTTACACTACACCACTCAGCCTATTTGCCTATACACATTCATTTGCATGTTTCAAAAGTGTGCTCATTCTCAGTACAACCTATCCATTTTCTATCTCAAGTGCTTCAGCAGTGCAAAAACACTGGATCAGCTCCTTTACATATTGTGTGTGTGTGTGTGTGTGTGTGTGTGTGTGTGTGTGTGATTTTTTATTACTGATAGCTATAAGCAAGTGCTTACATAAAAAGATCAACATCTTACATTTCTTAAGATAATATGAGTGCATTGGCAAGATATAATATTATTAAAGTAGAAGATATATTTCTACAAAACCTATATTCTATATAAAACCATTTAGCAACCGAATATTATACAAGAGCAACTGACAAATAGTTTAATTGATTTATGGTTTCTTTACTAAAATGGCAGATACTAGCAATCATCTCTCATAATACTTCTTTTTACTGTAATATGTGTAATATGCATTCAGATTATGGATAAATAATGTTGTATGTTACAAGAAGAAATGATTAAAGATACATTCATATATATATATATATATATATATATATATATATATGAGATATTCATATTCACATTGTTAGGTATTGTAATAGCATAAAACGCTTCCAAGGGTCATCACTTTTCCCATGTTAACAGGTTAGTCTAAAAGACTTAAAAAACAAATCTATGTTTTGAAAGGGTCCAATTACAAAATCACATAGAGTGGTGTCCACCGAATGAAAGAACACAGAACAATTGTCTCTTCTGAGTATGTAATACTCACATGGTCAAAGAGATGAAAAACCCAGAGGTGACAAATGCCGTGGATGCAGGGAAGAGGGAGAAAGCCTCAAGGCCCCATCATATGCAGGCCATGTAGCAGCTACACATCATAAACAGTTGTTTCCCCATTGAAACATACAAGAACCATCTTGCCAAGCTCAAAATATAACTCCATATATTCTCTAATAGACAGTTACGAATGTTTGCTTATATTAACACCAAAAGTCAGCGTAGAGTAACAATAACCACTTGCACTGATGAAAATGTAATTGCCCTTTCACTTCAAGAGCAATGAAAGAGAGGTTAGAGTTGAGCACAATTACTGGCTTTGGAAACTGATGTGTTTTAGTTTGGACCAAGGTGTTGCATATGTGGTAACACAATGATTTGCAGATAATAGGGTTAATTTAGCGCTTCAGATTAGTAAAAGTAGTTGCAAATATATACCACTATAAAATTATGATGGACAGCAGGGAAAGGCAATTTTGAAATGTGCAGACATAGCAGGTGTTTTGTATATCAACTCTAAATTACATGTTAACATATAAATTAAGCAGATTTTGGGTTCTATGCACATAAGTAAAAGTGGGACAGTTATTTATTGAATTTGTTTAACAACTGTACTAGTTTTCTCTCTGTAGTGACAATTTCTGTTAACAGTATAAATGAGCAATCTGAAGGTTCTTAACATGATATAGCAACTGTTAATAAACGATGAATATCTTGCAGTTTGGACCTTTCCATTTAATCATAAGCTACATGCAGTCTTTATGCAAGAGAATGTCCCGTCTTTTACTTCTGTTATGTGGGCAATGAATCAACAGACTGACAGACAGAGAAACAGGAAGGACAAGAATTAGCACCTTATTTCACTGCACATGCCCGTTGTGCATCTTACCTGTCCTCTTCTCTGCAACATCCTCTACAGCCAATGGGCAAGATTCACTTTGAGTGCTGTTGCGATGTGAGGTGTCCTCAGATTTAACAGTAGTTGGAGAGTCCAGCTGAATGGGCTTAGGGACGTGTTTCTTCTTCTTCTTTGGAAGTTTTTGTTTGGCCATAGCGAGAGAATAATACATTCCAAAATTATTCACAATAACTGGAACAGGCATAGCAATGGTAAGCACTCCAGCTAGGGCACACAAGGCACCTACCAGCATACCAGACCAAGTCTGTGGATACATGTCCCCATACCCCAGTGTGGTCATGGTCACCACTGCCCACCAGAACCCTATGGGGATATTTTTGAAATGTGTGTGGTTGCTTCCAGTGGGGTCTGAAGATTTTGCTCCTATCCGCTCTGCATAATAGATCATGGTAGCAAAAATGAGGACTCCTAAAGCCAAAAAAATGATTAGAAGCAGAAACTCATTAGTGCTGGCCCGAAGGGTGTGCCCCAAAACCCGCAGCCCAACAAAATGCCTTGTTAACTTGAAAATACGTAAAATCCTGACAAAACGTACTACACGAAGGAATCCCAAGACATCTCTGGCAGCCTTGGACGACAGCCCACTCAGGCCCACCTCCACATAAAATGGCAAGATGGCCACAAAATCTATGATGTTTAGCATGTTTTTCACAAAGACTAGTTTGTCTGGACAGCAGGTAATGCGGACTAAGAACTCCAAAGTAAACCAAAATACACAGACCCCTTCTATGTATGTCAAAACTGGTTCTGTCTCGACTTCCTTGACCACTATTGTCTCCGTCACGTTTCCCACGATGACCAACTCCGTTACATTTATGTCCACAATAAAAGCCTCATGGGTTTCCAAACAGAAGGTAGTGATGGACATCAGGATGAAGAAGAGAGATGCGAAAGCCACTAACTGCAAGATAAGGAATGTAAAAAGCAAATATAAGTGATTCAAATGCCATTTTCATACTCATGGAACAAAGACATTTGCACAAAATATGCGTGTACAACATGTACGATATTACTTGTCCTAAAATAAACTTTGGTTTGATTTCCATTTATCGCCCTCCGTTGTCTGAACATTCATGTAAGTAATTCAGGCTACTGGGCATCAAGCCAACTCATAGTGAGATACTTAGAACCTATTTTCTTCATATTAGCCTGCAAAGAAACTGCTTTAATACTAGTTATACTGTACATCAGTTCAGTTACACTATGTCTCAGCAACTGGAAATGAGAGGGAGAAGCTTCTCTGAGAAAACATTGGGCCAGATTTAGATCTCTAGGCACTATTGACTTACTCAAGAGTGGGTAAAACCATGCTGAATTGCAGGAGAGGTAAAATTAATGTCAGTGTTTGCATGCAGGAAGAATACTTTATTGTTGCATTTTGCACACAGATACTGACCAGTGTTACTGTTACACTGTTATTAGACTTGTCCTAGGAAACATTATCTCTACTATAATACTGAATGCAAGTAATGAAATTCGACTTCCCTGCAATTCAACATGGTTTTGCCCACTCTTGAGTAAGTCATTAGTGCCTAAAGATTTGAATCTGGCTCATAGATTGGCCAGATTAAGAATTGTGAATAGACAGTAATAAAGAAGAATTCTATTTAGCTAGTAGCCCACTAGTATTGTTTATAAATACTTATCAGTATATGTTATATACAGGGAAGCCTGGGTGGCAATTGAAAAACAAGTACCCCCCCCCCCCCCTTACCCAGTTGTAAATAATGTTGTTAAACTGGTTCAGCATTTGGATTAAGTTACATAATGAAACTATTTCTATTTTATTTGTACAAACATTAACGTGAGTGCCTGGAAACAAGTTTATATGACAATGTAACAAGCCAGAAGGAGCATAGCTTGTCCCATACTATTATTGCCATATGAGAGTAACTTACGCGGTGTGTGTCATGAGTGTCTCCAGAAGGAGTATTGCTTGTCCCAACCTATTATTGCCATATGAGAGTAACTTACGCGGTGTGCCTGACAATAGGGGTAACAATGGAACTCACCCTGGCAGCTCTAGATGAGTAAGGGTCCTCAAAGAGAGCCCAGACCCGGGACTGCCACCGTTTCCAGCGACCCCGGGAGCGATCCGGTCTCTCATCGATGCAGAGTAACTCCGGAGTGGAATCCTTCTCCTCGTCTCCATCTTCGGGCTCCACGTTCTCAAAGATGTCCAGCGCCTCCTCCGCGTCCCTGTGCTGGCGGTAGGTCATCCAGCAGCACGGCTCCACATCTGTCTCATCGATGCCCCAGAATGCCAGCTCCTCCTCGAAGAGCGGCCCGCAGATGTCGGCGGGGCAGTGCAGCTTGCCCGTGCGGTAGTAGTTGAGCACATAGGAGAAGATGCCGGGGTGTCTGTCAAAGAAGAACTCGCTCTGCTGCGAGTCACAGTCCAGGTGGCTGGAGGTGTCGGGGTCCGCCAGCCATGCCAGCCGGGTGCCGGGCAGCGTCCTGAGGGTGCTCTTGTACGTCTCATGCCGGGTGCCCCCCACATTGATGGTGATCTTGCCGGAGTCTTCCCCCTTTGCCATCTCCTCTTTCAGACATGTTTTGGAGGGGGGCTTGTTCCCAGACTTTCGTCCTCGGTAAGATGAGACACACACCGAACTAATCATGGACCCCTCGTAGACAGTCTCAGGGATGTCCAGAGAGACTGCCCGGGGTGTGTGATGACAAGGACCCCAAAGCGACCTTCCAACAGGTGACAGCGGAGGAGCGAGCTGCAGACACGGCTCGGGAGGGAGTGACTGTGTGATGATGAGGGCCAGTCGTCTGCCGCGATTGGAGAACTCGCTCAGCAATCATAGGGCCCCCGGAGCCCAGGGAAACAAACCCGACTTGTGCACAGGTACAGGTACCTGCTCGTGTATGAGCCACTAATGCTCCCACACACAGGGCAGCCAGCGATCGCTCCTTCACCTGCTAGATGCATTTATTCAGCTTGCAGACAGTTTGAGACATGTCCCCATACACACATGAGTAGCTGTCTAGGCCCTCTCCTTCACAGGTACAGGTACAGGCACATTCCCCTGCTGGATCAACAATTGGTCGCCTGCTATAGAGCAATGCCCGAGATCTGCTCTATGGGTCATCAGTGCGACTCACAACTACACTGTGCAGGAGCATCCATGTATCTGCGCTATCTGCCCAAGTTCTGAGGCTGCTCCTAGGCTGCTATGTGTGTCCTGTCAATGTCACCCTTCCTGGGTAATTGCAGCTGGTGGCTAATGAAGAGGCGTCACTCCCGATGCTGTGCAGCAGGTGGAGGCAGGCTCTAGTCTGTGGATGTGCCATGCCTCCCTGCCTCCTGCTTCCAGGGCTCCCAGCCTGTCATTTATACAGGCAACCTGTTCCCTAGGCGATGGGAGGACCACAAGGATGTGCACAGGCGATCAATACATGCACCTCCATCCATCCTTCTTCTGACACAGTGTTATGTCTCCATACATGCACATTGCACGCAGGTAATGCGAGTTCCTCAACTCTAAAGTCATCATGTGCCAGAAGTCAAGGTAATAGCTTAAGTGCGCTTTCCATTCACTTGAGTGCATATGGAATATTATATGAGCAGTCAAAAAAATCACTTAGACTTAAGGGTCATACAACAACAACAACATCAACATGGATGGTTTCATTTACATCTCCTGACAGCCCTGATTATGTGATTTATGGATACTAGCACATGAAGTGTATATAAACAATTATAGCAAAATAAATAAAGCTTTTCCATCTTATTATCTTTCATTCATACAGTTACCTTTATTCTCAATAAATGTAATATACATCTGCTAATATACAACATTGTGATCACAGGGATGCTGTGCCCATAGTCATGTTATGTGTTTTCCCACTGAGTTTAATATTAATCAGCTGCTTGATGTATGTATTTTCACCCTGTTGTATCAATTAATAATGACAAAACGCCCACACACACAGTACGCTTTGTGGACTTTCTGAAAATACTCAGTTTATTTTGTGTCTTTGAACTAACAAACTGTGTATATATAATTCACAACTCACAATCTGCCCCTAAAAGCGCCAGATCCAGATATAAGAACTGAATTGGTTTCTTCATGAAGACATCCGCATTCCTCATCTGTGCATTCACACACCACTGAATGACAGCACAGATGTCACTTCTGAAGATCCGCACCTCTGTACTGCAGTCTTTCATATGGTGGCACAGCAGGAATTAGGATCTGACAGTACGCTCTAAAATCAGGATATGGTTCATGGTCACTCAGACTATCCATTATCCAGAAGCCAGAAGCTTGCTCGCTGGCACATTCATTAACTCTCCTGAGAAGCAATATTCATCAAAGCTCTTTATTTACATCATTATAGTAGATATTATTTCGTTTTCTGATGTCTTTTATTCTGTGAAGCTCCTGGTACACAAGACAAGTGTGTTATCTCTTTCTCTTGTTATAGCAATACAAACCTTTACGCCATATGGATTTAAATGGTCATCAGTTAGGTTGCTCACTGCACCAATTGCTGCTTATTTCATTTTTTGGTAAAAATATCCGATAAACCAATGACATGCTAATTGCCATGCTTTAAGTACAAGTGACTAATCCAGAATACATGTGCACTGTTGAACAGCAGGGGGTGTCAGATATAAAATATACAGAACTGTTTCCTAACTCTAAAATGAGTTTTGGTCAGTATTTGTTTGCAGCCAGTATTTTCCTGCATGCAAAAATAAAATACATTTCACGCAACCTCATTTAACCATTTCTGGTAACTAGCAGGATTTGAGTTTCCCTTGTCCATTGTCCCTTGTCTTACTCCTTCCACTGTGTCCTCCTCAGTGCTGTGCTTTCTGACCTTCAGTACAGTTGTGTCCTCAATGTGTGTCTTCCTTCTCCACTGTCTTCTTACTGTGTCCATTATTTATACTGTGTCCTCCTCAGTGCTATGCTTGCTCACCTTCACTACAGATGTGTCCTCATTCTGTGTTCCACTAGAATGATGACCATTCTAGTGTGTACACTGCAGCTCTGGTGAGTATATATTTATTTATTTGCAGCATTGGGCTCTGCAGAACACAATACACTGATGAAAATTGTGGAGCTAGGGCACAATTATTAATTGGACTTTCTTAACCATAAGAGAAGTGTGCGCTAGCATTTCCCTGTTTTTTTAACATTTGAATATTAAAATTTAACCCACACCCTAGAATGTCTAGTGTGTGATCAGCATTACAATGTGAGATCACATTTAAAACTTTACTCCACCCTTAGGCATAGCTAACAACTGGAAACTATGTTGGGATGGGTTGTTTAGATGTATTCTAGCGGATCGACTGAAGTAAAGCCACAGTTGGGTAATTCCAAGTATAAAATGACATACCTTGGACATAAGTTCTAGACCAGATCCAGACTTGAAAGTAAGAGCGTAAAGTTACACCTGGGTAAAACCATGTTGAATTGCAGGGGAGATCAATTTCATATTAGATGGAGTCAGGGCTGGACTGCCCATCTGGCACTTCTGACAAATGCCAGATGGGCCATTGGATTGATGGGCCGCTACCAAGTGCTGCTGGAGAGCTTTAGCCATCCACCAATCAGTGGGCTGACAGCCATTCACTGACTGGCTGCCTGCTAGGAAAATGAGGAGAAAGATTATCAGCAGTCTCATTGGTGGATAGCTCTAGGTGGGCCTGTGTGCATTAAAAGCCAGGACTGCTTTTTAGTCCCAGTCCGGCCCTGGATGGAGTTCAGGTGAGTAGAGAAAAGGCAAGACTGTCAAGATCTAGAAATTGGAATGATCAGATTTACTAGTACATGAAACGTTAATGCAGATGATAAACTCTTACTAGAATAGTTTCCTGCAGTACTCCACCAGTACTTGGTACACTGAAAACGGGTAGCCACCCTCCATCCACTGCGGCCACTTTGTGTATGCTGAAACTTCTGCTATAAAGGCCTGGAAAGGAGTAAATGGGCTTGTGGCCATTTAGGTCCAGTCTGGTCTCTCTCTGCAAGACTGTGGGATTGAAGTACAGAACTCTCACCATCAGCAGCCCAAGATTTTTTCCAGTAACACACAGCAGATTATGAATTCTTACCAACCAGGCAAATTTTGGTGGCACCGGGCTTGTGAACTGTTCCAGTCTCAAGAAGCTGGGAAGAGGTGTATTTTTCCAGACACAGCCACTTAAATGCCAGATCAGCCAGTCTCTGAGCCCTGGGCCAGATTGCCACGTAATAGCACTCTGCGTTGGCAATATGCCTCAAAATTCAAAGATAGCAGCTTTAACTGGAGTGCTGCATAAGCTGCCGAACCTCTCCTGAAAGCAAAGAGGCCAACTGGGTAGCCCAAGAGGATTGTGGCCATTGCTGTGCTGTGACGACATTAGTTCAGAAAGAGTCCACATGAGCATTGGCTCTCATCCTGGGTATCGGTGCTCAGGAATAAGGCCAGCAGCAGTATTCACACCAGTTATAAGTCTCATTTCCTTCTCCAGTTATGCCTCACATCTATTCCTGGTGTATTGTCCTCTCCTCTTTGAACAGCAGTAGAAGGGCTTCAGACTGTTTCCAAATCTTCTCCACCTGTGTCTGAAGCAATTCTTGTTCATGTAGTGTTCACTTTTGTAGCACTTGCAAATGCTCCAGAAGGTACACCTGTGTCTTTGTAACGTGACCATAATAATATCCCACTTCTGACAGATATATAAGCAGTGAGATCGGAAAGTGGGGATGTTGCCCATAGCAACCAATCAGTTTCAAGCTCTTAATTTCATTTGCCTTATAGGAAATTTATTCTATATTGTTAAAATCTCTTATAACATCTATTTGACCTAATTTTGATATTATATTCTGTCAGCCTATAGAACCATGAGTTTTGTAAGTAATGTGAATGGCAAATACTCCTTGTGATTTAGTGAGAGTTATATCTTTATCAAGAAGGACTGTAATATCTTCCCCTCATGAGAATAATGCTGCGTTCAGATTGCCTGCGGCCAAAAAAGCCGCAGGCAAAGCCGTCGCTGGAAGCCGCCGAAATCGGCGGCTTCCAGCTAAAAGCATCACAGGAAATGCCGGCTTCACAGTGAAGCCGGCATCCTGCGAGAAGGGGAGGGGAGCTAAAAAGACTGTGATCGTAATGATCATATGTCTTTTTAGTCCAATCGCCTCCCCTCATACGCGCTGAAGCTGGCATGCTGGCTTCAGAGCGTTCAGTTTGCCTTAAGAACGGCGGCGTGCCGCCGAAAAGCCTTCTTCTTCGGCGGCTTTGGAGGCTGCTGATCCTAAGGCGCCGTTGGAAGGCAATCTGAACGACGCCTTTTCCACTACAGCCACTACGGCTACGGGGTATAACTCAATTCTTTATTTAACAGCTTGACAAGTTAAAGACTTAGACATTCGAGACGTTACTCTAGTGGAAGACATGAAGACATGTGTTTCTAAATAATGATAAATAAATTATGTAGGTTCTAATGAAATCCAAAACAAGTGCTCTTGCATAGGGTGGGACACCTAGTTGACATTTGCCCTAAAGCCTTTATCGTCTCCAGTCACTAACAAAGCAGAAACATACCATACATTTAGAGGTCCTAAATAACCCTGAAAGGCACCAGACAGTGTAAATTGGTGCTTTTTAGGTACCCAAAGATAACATGAGCAAAGTAAAGTGCAATTTACATAGTGGGGTAGGAGACTGTGAGGCTGAACATGCTAATAGCACAATATGAGCTGACTTTAGCCCTTATGTACTACTGTACTATCCAGCACCGCCCTCAATGTAAGCAGTGACGTGGATAAAACTGCTATTGTCACTCCATCAGGTCAGTTTTATTAAGCTTACCCACCTATATTTGGGAACATTAGCTGATATGACATATCTCTCTGCATTTAGTCAAAGTTATGCTGGAAACCTTTTTATTATGTGTGACAGCAGACTATCCAGTCACCATCTGCATCTGTGTCCACCGCCTTACAATTTACTGCAGGGACATGTCTGAAATAGAAAAAAGCCCTATTTAATCTCCATTCTAATCTCATTCTAGAATAAATATAGGATCATAAATGTTATTACAATAAAATTGTGATGGTTTTGCCAATCACCAAGGATTATTTTTATTATATGGCTAGTCAAAGCAAAGATCATAAAATGTCAAAGTGGTAAAAGAAATGTCATAGTGTATGTAAATGAATTGCTTTTATAATACACAATAAATGTGGTATTTTTTATTTTACAAAACCTGATTTTACTACCAGCACAAATAATGCAAATAATATTACCAATAAAGTTACTTAATGAATAATTGAATAATTCAATCATTCAATAAGGAAATATTACAAACTAAGGGCTGGATTCAGCTTTTCACTCTCATGACTTACACTCATGACTTACACTCTCATGGGTAAAACCATGTTGAATTGCAGGGGGGGGGTATAATGAATGTCAGTGTGTGCATGCAGGGAGAATATTTTTGCAATTTGCACACAGATACTGACCAGCGTTACTGTTACACTGTTATCAGACTTGTGCTGGAAACATCATCTCTCACCTGTAATACTGATTGCAGTTAATTCAATTTACCTCCCCTGCAATTCACCATGGTTTTGCCCGCTCTTGAGAAAATATTTTGATTGGAACAATTTATCTTATAGTGTATGGCCAGCTTTACCTTTCAATCTCTATTGTAGTTTAATGTTTGGTTTTGCCCAGGTTTACACTTGCAACAATTTTCACCTTACTCCAAACTTTAGATCAGCCCCTAAGCCACCTTTTTGCTGATCACTGTCTCCTGCTTCTGAATTTACACAACCCACTACAGAGATATATATATATATATATATATATATATATATATATATATATATAGCTCTGAAAGTATTGGACATTATACATAGACACTGGACTTCGACACTGGACTTAGGACCTGGACACTGGACTTAGAACCTGACACACCTATATAGGCCAAATCAGGTGCAGACCTGATTAGCCTTTAACAAGCCCAAAACCCGAACTGGGCTTGGTGGATGGTGTTCCCTTCCTCTCTACCAACCATCCAACCCCAGGGACCCTTACCGACTTTTACTAAAGCCAAAAACACTGTTTGGGGAAAGTGTTTCTCAACAGAAACAAACACACTTTAACTCTCCCTGGGGTTTTAAAATACATAGGACAGGACCTTGGGTCAGATATACTGTCACTTTACAACAATTCCACTAACCTTATCACAATATATATATATATATATATATATATATATATATATAATGGATTCAATGGATTCAGTAATTAGCACATGTATTTATTGTGTATGCAGCAGGATCCTCTAGATTGCCCTGATGACGGTGTGTGGATTCACAATGAAACAGCTGTCAGTGATGTTGTGGGGGCCTTGCTATGCACTGTGCACTTTACCAGCCCTCCAGACAAATGCTCCGCTTTGATCAACTAAAGGGATTTCATCCAATCTACATTGTAAAAGCTGCATCTGATGGACTGACTAATAGCCCTGGATCAAACACTGCCTGAGTATTACCAAGTATTACTGCCTGAGTGAATACTGCTGTATTATTGAACTACAATTTACCAACCATCCCTTGTTGGATGGGTTGGGCTTTTAATGCTTTGGCTATTTTTTTCATTATTTACTGGTTTAGACTTTTGGATTTTAAGCTCATTTTCCTTATATCTTGGATTTTATGCATAGTTTTCTTATATAATTATGATTTCACTGTATGGTTTTTAGACTATTGTTTGGTGTGGACATTTGTTTAAAGCAATACTTGCACAATACATTTTTGGCGTGAAGGTTCCAGACCAGGTGGTTGCTTTTGACTGGCTTAATTGCCGAATGGCAGACTGGCTCATGGCTCAACATTAAGAAAAAGGCAGAATAAAATATTAATTCTGCATACATTCTACCTCTACTCTCCTTCCTACAACACCTCTGTACTTTTCTCCACCTTTCATCCACATTTTGTTTTCTCCAGCTGTCTCAGTTGTTCCTTTACCAATTGGTTGTCCAACACTACCCCCTCCTGGAACAGTCTACTACCAAGTTCCCCATAATTTCTTTCAATCCTTTAACACCATCACACATTGTTCTCTCTAGTGACGCCTTAATAGGCACTTTAAAGCCCTCTTCATATGCCTTTAACAGGACCTGTCCTCTGCATCTATTCACACCTGTTTTGCTCCTCTTCACAACTGTTCTTCACTTTTCACGTCTATTCCTGTCTTTCATACCGCTTTCCTCTTTACTCCCTCTGTCCCTCATTCACTTGAGACTCTCAATCACTAACACGGTGCCATTCAGAATATCCCAGCTGAAATCACATGTACAAGAGTGCTGAAACAACAGTATATTGAGCTGGAACTGGCTCACCCAGCCCTAACTGCCTTATTATAATGCACAAGAAAGAAATAAAAGAGCATACAAGAAGTTGCGATGCTAATATGCAATTTATGTACATTCATTTATGCCAGCTTCAAGGAACTTAAATCACCAGATGTTTCCATGTAGCATTGAAACCATCAGATATATTTTGCAAAATCTAGAAACATACTGGTATAGAAACATACAAGTCCAAAAAGGAATGGAATTAGTATCTGTACATCTATCAGGTCACAGTGCCTAGAGTTGGTTACCAGTATGGAAACAATAATTTGGCTATAGCAAAAGAATAGCACCAAGAGAAAAGAGAGGAGCAATGCCAGATCAGCAATAAACATAAAAGAAAAATAGTAAGGTAGCAAGGATGTTTAGGAACAAGCGTAGATCTGCAAAGTGCACTTGCTGTCTCTTATACTGTCAGTGAACACGAATTACAAATGATTTGCATGCAGCTGACATTGCTGATGAATAAAGTCAGGAAGTGGGTACTTCCTGAATTTAGCCATGTTGACTAATCCCTAATCGCTTGTGAACCTACAATCTGAGGGCCCACTTATTATATGGTATTGAACATTCAAGCAATGATGGGGGAAAATAGAGCAGGTGAGATAAACAGGTCAAATAGGGAGAGATAAAAAGGAGTGTCTGGTTACCTCATACGGTATGCAGCAGGCTGTAGCCCTAATACTGCCTGTATAGAGGGTTCCAGTTTTCTATGGCCAGCAGATCTGGGGACAATGTAGTGTAGTTTACAACAGATGCAGAGACCATACTTTACTCAAGACACACTGCCATAATTCGCATACAGGCAAGCATGCTTCACTGTCCTCTACCATGAAAACATTAAAATGATTGTTCCAATTCTGTACATGTATAGATCAATGCCTAATGTGCAAAACAGATAGGTTGGCATCCTGTATCTGCATATATTTTTTACATTTTTACATAGGCACATAAAGACAGCAAGTTGATACAGTGAATTATACAGTGAATGTGGAGATGATACAGTGAATGTTCAGCAGTCTTTCCATACATCTTTTGGGTGCATCCTTACTATTGGAACCAATGGTCAAAGTGGAAATTTAGAAGTGGGTGTATGGAAACACAGAATATAATAGTAGTCAATGGAGTTACTCACGACTGGGCAAAACCATGCTGAGTTGCACGGGTGTAAAATGTCATTAGTTGCAAACAGTATTAGAGTTGAGAGATGATGTTTCCTAACCCAAGTCTAATAACAGCATGCAAACACTAATATTCATTTTACTGCCCCTGCAATTCAACATGGTTTTGCCCACTCGTGGACTGGTTCTGGTCCAGCAGGAGAAGTGCCGGTATGGGATACTCCCGACCCCACCTCTTGTTAACAGGTATCAGAAGGAATCCAGGCAGTTAGAACAGTTTCTAGCCATTATGGGAGAGAAACACAGATCAGTGTTCATCTCAGAAGCTGAAAGAAACACTTCAGTCAGGTGTCCTAAGAAAGCAGAGCAGTCCTTGTGCTGTCAGAACCACGTGACACTTCCACGTGGGGGGGGGGGGGGGCGATATAAAAAACCCCTTTCTGAAAGTTCTATAAATGGATCACATATTGCAATAACTTTAAAATTGTGGGAAAGAATCTATGACCATCCATGAAGTCTTCAGAGGGGATACCCTTTGACCTTGTGCAAACTATACAGTGTGTGATCATTTCTGTCTATTATGGTAGCTGTCTATAGTAGTACATCTTAGATTTGAACTTACTTGTTGTATCTTCATCATTTTAAACACCACAGGACCCCCAATCCTAATAAAACTGTGAAAATGCCTTTGTTTATGTAATGTATTGCAATATAGGTGGCAGCAAGCAGGGTTGCCATGTAACATTGGCATTGTGATACTACAATTACCAGCATACTCATGGCTGTCAGGGCATGCTGATATCTGGGGAACGGCAAATGTCACCATGCCTTGTCACCCAGTACTACTGCGCTGTGTAATGTTGAGAGATACTGTAAATGCACTTACATTCAAACTAAATAATTAATTAATAAGAAATAATGTTAAATGAAATCATACTTACAATTCTGTTCATCATATGTAGGTCTGGTTTCAATCTTCTAAACTTTGAATAATAACAGTCGCCAAACATGTCTTGCTACCTACTTGACACAGAATGACTCATGTGCCAGCCTTAACCTCTAATTATAAGCTGGGATTTTACTGTTCCAGCTTATAAATAGAGGTCACGATTGACACAATTCTGTTCTGTTTTGTTATTTACAAGAATGCCTGGAATAAAATGTGGAACATTGGACCTGGACCTACCTATGAAGTGCAATATGGTAAGTATGATTTTCATTTAAAAAATCATAATTTTATATTTATTTTATATATACATTTACATAAGCTCTCAGCAATACAGAGCGCATCAGTATTGGGTGACAGGACATGCTGGCACTTGTAGCTCCCCATGCGCCAGGATGCTCTGATAGGGGCATACTTGCACTGGTAGTACTGCAATCGTTAACATGTCATAAGGGTACCATACATGGTTAAGCAAATTTAACATAATATAAAAAATGGTAGATTCTGAAGTTTGGGCCCCTAAACCTCCAGCAATGTGGGGGGGTTCAACTCGCTGTTGAATCCACCACTTAGTAAATTAAAATTAGCTTCGTCATATACATGTCATAATATGGAAATGTATTATTATTATTTATTTTTCTTTTACATAGTTTTGTAATATTTTCTGTTTTGGTATGGTCTGATTGAGGTTATAATAAACACTGTAATACCTTGAAAAACTAAACTTTCCTGTGAAACACTGCCCTCTTGTGTTTAACAACAAATGTTCCTGAAATATGAATTCTATATAAGTAACACTAACAGGTACAACTGTAGAAGCAATATAAGCCAGTTGAACCCCAAAGGAAAGGAGTAAAGCTGAGAAAAAGTGGTCTGCTTCATTAATAAGGTGTACAGGGACATCTTCTACACAGAAATGTATAGGTGTGTTAAAAACAGAAGACAAAATTCAGGGGTCCTAGGGAATATTTAACACCAAGATAAGAGCTTAAAGTACATTTTGACCACTGTAAGACTAGAAGGAGAGGAAGGTACTACTTTAAAGATGGTCTGCCAATGCAAGTCTAACATGAGGGACAAGAGTTCCCCATTCCAGGCAGTCACATACGTAGGATCAGTTACAGGATCAGGTACAGGATCTTAGGAGAGATGGGCATTGTAATTATATTGATTCTTCCCATCCAAGAAAAGTCTGTGGGTGACCAAGCTGCCATATCATCTCTAAGGTTAGTCAATACATGTGGAAAGTTGGCAGAGATGCTTGGGGTCAGAAGTCAGGTTAACTCCTAAATATTGCATCTGAGAAGCGCCCCAACGAAAAGGTAATACATTAACTCTAGCTGTCGGGGATAGTGTATAAAGCGCAAATTTGTTGAAAGCACAAGGGACCCAATCCCAGATGGCCGAGAATAGCCAAAAGTAACCTATCAAAGACCTTCTCGGCATCTGTAGACAAGAGAAGACCCTGGTCACTGCAGTGTGAAAAATGGCGTAGGATGTTAATTGTTTTAGTAGTGTTTGTCTTTTTCATCTCAACCAGGTACAAAACCCACCTGGTCAGCATTAGTCAGGAGTTTGACAAATAAGTCAATGTTGAGAAGGTATATTAGCATATAGCTCACATATTTACTGAAATCCAGTTTAATGCCATGTTTAGAAATTACTGTAATATGTGCCTCTAGGGACTGGGAACTTCTTTCAGTTGTTAGAAGTATGTGATGGAGAAACCACCCGGGCCAGGTGAAGTTTTAATGGCCACTTCCAACTCCTCCATAGTGATAGTTCCTATGTGATATCTATGACTGGGCACGTTGTGTCCGAAGAGCCCTTGAGAACATCCTGCCAGTTTTATCACTGAATTGAAAATAGTGGTACCAAATAAATTAGTGCTTGTCGTTGCAAAGTTTTGCAGGGGTATATGTTAGTGTATGACAGCTCGTTTAGCTGCACCAAATCTAGGGATGCTTTGTGGCACAATTCTTCCCTTTTGGAGAAGAAATTTTTTAGTTTTCAAAATTTTCGTATTTTGGTTTTCGATCTGTATTTATTCATATTTTAGTTTCTATAATTGGCTAAAATCATGCAATTTGTATGTTTATTCACTATAATGGTATTTACTATCATGAAAACAGCCATTTCCACTAAAATTAGACCACCTCTCAGCTCACTATATTGTTTGAAGCAGATGTAGTATTTGCTTTCTCAAATATTAAATCATGCACTCACATGGCAAGGATTTGACACATTGAAGGTATAGTAAAAATGTAAATGAATGACACAATAAATTGAAAGTTATGGGCCTAAATTTACTAAGCAGGGAGATTGGAAAAGTGGGGTTGTTACCCACAGCAAAAAATCTAATTTCAGCTCACATTCTCCAGTGTGTAAAATAAAATTGAGTTTGAATCTGATCTCAACTTTTCCCATCTCTGAAATCAATAATAAGACCTGCAGTGGCCAGAAACACTAGAACCAAATATAAGGTCGCCATCTCCTTTGCCGCTCTTACTTCTCATTGGGTATGAGGTTTGCTCCAGTTAGCCAGGTGTATCTAGTGAATGGAGCAAAACTATTTGGTACAGTTACCTGATAGCAAAACCTTTGCCAGCCACCAGAGCCAATTCTCAGAATCCTTATTTCATAATGCTTATTTGGTAAACAAGGATTAAAACAATGAAGGAACAGTGAAACTGCAAATAATTCACACAATTGTTGTTACAACTATAGGCTACTGGTTTCTTGGTTAACCAGTGTTAACGAGAACGTGTGGACATATCATTGTTAACCAATACATGTCTCAGATTGTTACTCCTTTTATAACTAAACATCAGTGGTGTCTGCAATCATTGCCAAAATATGCCAGTGTTGTAACACTGCTTTTTATTACAGGCAAAATAGTTGAGCTTTTGGAACAAAAAACCAAAGATCCAACTCTGATGTGGTAGTATGTTCTTTCGGTAGCAATAATTGATTCCTATCTAATGTCAGACATTTTGTTATGGCTTTATTAACCTTCCTTGTGGTATAATAAACCGGTGTGGTGTGTTGAGATAAACCACTTACCCATCTCTTGTAAAGCAGAGCCGAAGTTCATTAGCATCAGAGGTGAACCACCCTCACCAATGTGTGAGAATGGGAGCCCTGTCTTTAATGTTTGTGGGTGAAAATTATCTGATTTCAAGAGGGTGCTCCTGTCGGTGGACTTTTCCATACAATTCCATACAAACTGTTTTGAAAGTGGAAGAAATCAGTCTGATACATACATCAAGGAAACTGATTACATTATAATTATAAGTCAAAGTAAAATGTAAATAGGTCAAAAATTTTATTTTTGTGGTGACCCTGTCCACAAAAAGAAAACATTGTCGATATAACAAACAATAAAAGGATTACATTTGGAGCATGTAGAATTACCTAAGATGAATTTGGTTTCATTCTGGACATTTACAAGTTTGCATATTCTGGGGCCATATTTGACCCCATCGTGGCCCCTTGAACCTGAATAAAAAAAAGAAAACTGAAAAATAGCTGAAAAATTAAGCAATTCTAACAGAAAATCCAACGGCTTGCCCTCGTAATGACATGAGCTCTTCACAAGTTCCTCCACCATTTCCACCTCATGTGGGATGCAGGTGTAGAGGCTACTAAAATCTAGCATAATCACGATAGTGGTGCCAACAAAATGATTGACATTATTCAATTTTAATAAAAAATCCGTAGTATCCCTGAGGTAACATTTTGTATGTTGGCCCACCGGCTGCAAGAGAAAATCTAAATACTGCGAAATAGGCTGACTAAGTGACCCTCTGCAATATATAATGGGCCAACCCAGGGGGATATTAGAGCTTTGTGCACTTTAGGGAGTGTGTAAATCAGGGGGATAATTGGATGATCTTGTATAAGGAAACAGTGTGTTTTCCGATTAATAAGAGACTGTGGCAAAGCTGTTTTGAATATGGTATCTATCTCATCACAATAGGTCCCCCTTTACCAGCAGCATGTATTGTGGTCGATTTATTATTTTCCAATGATCTAACAGCTGATTTCTCTTCTTTCGTTAGATTAGAATAATGCACCATGCCCCTATGCCACCCCGCCAGTACGTACTTTTGACCAGTCGCCAGATTGTCTCAACAGAGGAATAAATAACAGGAGGATCAAACAAATCCTGAGATTTACATTTAAACATAGATTTTGGCTGTATAGCATTACTGTATAGCATTATATGTATAGCATATTCTTTCAGTTTCAGTTGTCAGAAGATCCCATGTGAGCTTTGGACACTGAACACCAATTAGTGAAAACTGTTATAAAACAGTAGTTGTAAGTATTTGCTGTTGACAAGGATTAAATCATTGACGTACATGATGGATGAACACAATGAAGGAATAGTGACACTGCAAATAATTCATGCAATCAGTTGAAAGATATGATATGAATAATAAGGCAACCACCTCCACAACCCAATAGACAACAGAATATATTGGTGTCACTGAAAACAACCCAGCAATTTTAGTTACATAATGACAAATATATTGTATGACATTGCATATTTTATCAAATCAGGACAAGGACAAGCGATAAGGTCAGTTTTCTGAATGTATTTATTTATTAACAATCAGGAGTTTATCATTCTGCTCTGAGTGTTAATATAATGCCATCTGAAGATGGCATTAAGGCATCAATCCCCCCTTAACATCCTTTTTCCCTGTTCTAATAGTTGTTATTGGAGGGAGGAAGAGGGAGGTGCTTGCGGGGAGACCACCGGGATATTATTCCATTATACCATTAATTAAAAAAAATTAAAATATGTGGTGTTCCTTGTTCATACCAACAAGAACACAGATGACATTAACCCCATATCATACAAAATGGTGGTATTGATTAATTTGATTCACTCAGCTGGCTGGTATTGTGACTATTTATTCCTATTTCTGATATTCAAAAAGTTAGTAGTTTGCTAGGATTGTGACTGTGGTTCAATATAATGGTATTTGCAGGCGTCCAAATTAACCCCCCCTCACCCTTTTCCCCAAAGGGGGTAGGTAAAATGTATATGATTTTTTGCATGCAAATATCCCTGGAATTCACTATGGTTTTACCAAGGTGTAACTTTCTGCTCTTTTATCCTGGATCTGGTCCATATGGGCCTTATCCAGAACTAAGGGCCAGATTCAGCTTTTTACTCTTATGACTTACACTCATGAGTTAAGCTGGCCATACACTATAAGATAAATTGTTCCAATCGAAAGATTTTTCAAGAGTGGGTAAAACCATGATGAACTGCAGGGGAGGTAAAATAAATGTCAGTGTTTGCATGCAGGGAGAATACTTTATTGTTGCATGTTGCACACAGATACTGACCAGCGTTACTGTTACACTGTTATTAGACTTGTGCTGGAAACATCATCTCTC
>JABWIB010001813.1:51523-61168 GCA_016617825.1 Platyplectrum ornatum | reverse complement strand
TGACACAGTAGGTCTCTCACTAGCCAGCCAGATCCCTGCTCTACACTGATGAGGGGCAATCACCGCGAAACAGCTGTCTGCAGATGGGCACAACTCTTCCTTAAGGAAGTGTTGGTTACTGGCTTGGCATTTTTTCCCAGTCATGTTTCAAAGGCTCCTTTGTGAGTCGGATGTGACTAGAGGAACGCCTCTTCCAATAGATGGCGCTAGAGATTCTGCTTCTTTCCTTCTTCCCCAGAGGCTATTTATTTATTCAAATTTTAGTGGAGCATGACGGCCTATTGATCTCCACACACCTTCATGGTGTTTCTCCTTAAGGAGAATGTTTATCCCCCTTGATTTCATCAACAAATGAATTCCCTGAAATTAGCCCTGATAAGTACCTGGCCAACATGGTGCAAGTTAGGTGTAAGACCAAGAAGCAGGTAGTTGTCCTATGGACACTTATTCTAAACGGTTTTAGAAATAAAATAAAATAAATTTAATGAAAATTATCATAATATATTTTGTAGCCAACATTAAAAAAAAAATATAGAGATGACTTTCATTCATAAACAACAGAATTTGAAACTCTGCAGAGGCTCCAGCTATAGAATATAACATATATAACATATATATATATATATATATATATATATATATATATATATATATATATAACATGACCCTCTCCCCTGCATGCTATTCATATTTGCAGCTCAGAAACATACAACCCAGAATAGCACGGACACAGCAGTTTGCCAGCCGCCTAAAACCATAGATCTCATGCTACCGAAATAAGAAAAGTATGAGATTCATCTAACCAAAGAGAAATAACACATGTATGAGAGGAATTTGAGGACTATGCAAATGATTGTGTACGCACATATCACAAAAATAAAAGTAAAATGATTTTGGAGGTATATACAACTTCAAGATCCCTTATAGGAAAAGTAATTGCAAAAATAATAACAGTAACAGCTAGATTGTTTTGTAACTTTTGTAAAAAAAATTCTAATCCAGTTTATTGGATTTGGAAAAATATTGATATTAAAATAAATAAAAAAATAGCCAAAAAACTGCAGTCAGTAGGGTGTACTGATTTATCTAGATTCTATATATTGATTATATAGTAACTCAATTTTATTGTGGCACCTTCTACTTTGAATTATTTTTTGGAGTGCTGTGTTTTGGAGACCATTTAAAGAGTAACAAAATTATTTTGTTAATGCTGTAATTTTCTATTTTTCTATTTTTCCATTCTATCTTTCCATTTGCTCCTTTATTATACCTAATTGCTTATTGAGCTAATGTTGCTATATTTTTAAATATGGCTTTTGAATAAACACTCTACATTGTTATAATACAACTGTTTTGTATTAGAAATGAATGCTTTCAATAAAAACTCTCATAACTCTCAAAAACTATACGTATTTTTAAAATGATGATTCCATCAATGGTATTGAAAATTCTCAATCTGTGAATGTCATCATAAATACAATTGTTAGATTTCGTATGAGATGATTAATTTGAGTTGCATAGCTGAATCTGTACACTCTGTACTGTCCTTATGTTACTTCTCTATCACAGTCATGACAACAACAATACCTTTCTCTTGGGTGATGCCCCCTCCTTGATATCACTGACCATGCGCAAAAAACAGGCACAATGGACTGAGGTTTAACTAACAATTTGTTTTTGATTTTCAGCCCATGTTTATAATAATAACTACTTAAGATAGACAAAAACATGAAAAACTGTGTGTATATTATGAAGGAACAAAGCTTAATTCACAACATGGGATCCTTATCTGTCCACAATGTCCACAATGGTCAACTGGTCCTCTCCTTCCTCTTAGTAATGCACACAGTAAGTTAGAAGAGTACCATCTCGCGCAGGCGTCTCCATCTTGCACGGAGAGGACACTGTATATGCGTGACGGTGGCTGCACTGGATGCACCGGAGCATAGGGAGAAGGATCTCTGGTGCCCAGAGAAGACACCTGGAGAGTAAGTATATTTTTATTTCATTTTTCTGTATTTTTTTTTTTTTTAAACGAACATATGTGATCAATCCGAAAATCTGTTTGATCACTGATGTCATGTTTATGTTTCTCTGCATTTTGTCGCCGTTGGAGTTTTTTTATGTGGCCATCCATGGACCGATTTTTTTGTTCGAAAGCCCACGAATATTGTGGGTTTTGGGTAAAATTCGGCACGCGAATGGCCACCTTTACACAGCACAGTTTTATTTTACTTAATATATTGATGTTTTTCTTCTGGGAACTCAGAAAGAAAATGCCATACCTTAAGGCATGTGGGTAAGGAAGGACTTAAAATATCTGTATATAATATTGTTTCTATTAATATCACAAATCTCTTTACACCTAGGGAAAAATCCAGATTGAGAAACATAAGATAAGAATGTACCATGTAATTGTATATTTGCATGCAGAGAACATGATGGATGCTTTTGCATATGGCACAAAGTACTAATGAGAACAGATTGCACAAAACTTCCTCTCTCTAAGAAAAATGTCTTAACCCTAGTTGCCAACCTTGCATTTCATGCCTCCAAAAGATTTTGAGGGGGGAGGGAATTGGATGTGTGATGGAGGTATAGGTGTCGGGCTTGATGACATGGTTTATTGCAGTGTGAAGCCACATCCCCAGGCTATCAGTGCTGCATGTTTCTAAGGATGAATAGGGCTTGACACAAAGTACATTATCGAGCCCTGAGCATGTTTAATAATGACATGGATGGGAAAGAATACAGGATTTAAGGCTCTTTTATTACAATATGCAAATAGACAATTTGATGACAATTTGTTGAACACATCATATTGTCCCTGCTATCAACACTGTGTTTATTGCATGGTTAAAACATCATTGCCAATATTTGTAACCAAAACAAAGAACTAGCTTAATTACCTATATATCTGCATTATTTACCAATATTAGCACCAATTGTTTTTGCAACCTCTATATATAGAGGTAACTTTTGCTACATATACATTATACATATACACCTATCTTTGGAGGTGTCAAATTTCCCAAAAGCAGTGAGGATGAATTTCCCTCAATCGACTCAAACAGGCACCTCTATTTTGAGGAGGGCAGAATTTAGTAAACTGAGGAGAGTGGTAGAGCACCCATGAGTGGGAGCACCTCACGACTGTCTTCCCAGCAGACCATGGTCAATATGCAAGCTAGAGGAGTGGAAAGCATCACTAGACATAAAAGCCACTGCAGTGGGAGTGAAGGTCAGTCTGCAGCGCAACCGTGAATAAGGAAGAAAACAAGAGGACGGCTCTGAAGACAGTCCTGAAGGTGGGAACTGACGGAGAGATATTGTTGGAGGTCAGCAGTGATTGTGGACGGTATGTCAAGGAGAGAAGGTCCCTGCAGCAGAGCTGTGCAAAACTGCCCTTGGGTGTCAAATCTGCGGAAAAGGCAAAGGCTCCCCACTATATAACCATATTATAATCTTTTGATGTCAATATCTTACATTTAGCTCCAACGTCAATTCAATAAAAGATTTGCTTACATAGGTCTACTTTGTAGGCAACCAAGCAATCTTTACATATAAGGTGTTTGATTAGGTGTCACCACTCCCTAAATGGAAGATCAAGAACAACTAATTATAGAGTAAGAGGCCTAGAAATAAAAATAAATATATAAATACAAAGTTTTTGTCTCCAGCAAGGTTCTTAATCTAGCACTGGTAATCACTGAAAAGGTTTAAGTTGTCATCATCCTCATCATCAACCTCATTACTGTTGTTCATCATAATCATCATTGCACAATATTAGCTCATCTCCACTGGAATTTATTGTGGCAGTCTCTGCAATATCCTGAAATCTTGCTTATAAAGTGAATAAGTCATTTAATAGTCAATTTCTCTGAGTTTTTGGGGTTTAGTCTATCAGTCACAATGGACCAAAATAAGATATTTACACTCTCATGGGTAAAACCATGTTAAATTGCAGGGAAGGTAAAATGAATGTTAGTGTTTACATGAAGGGAAAAAAATTTGCAGATACTGACCAGCGTTACTGTTACACTGTTATTAGACTTAGGCCAGGAAATATCATCTCTCACCTGTAATACTGATTGCAATTAATTAACTTCACCTCCCCTGCAATTCAACATGGTTTTGCCCATGAGAGTGTAAGTCATGAGTGTAAGTCATGAGTGTAATTTATGAGTGTGTCAAGAGTGTAATTTATGAGTGTAAGTTAAATATAAATCTGACTAGTGTTTCTAGATGTGCTAAAATCTCTATGCACAGTAGAAGTTGAGCAGCTTAAGCACAAGATTGTATAAGGGTTTCCAAACTGATTTTTTCCCTCCTAGTACTGAACAAAGAGTGGGTCATGCTGGTGTTGTCATTAATGGAAAGTTGCCATTTCTTTGACTATAGTACAGGGTTTCTTACACAGCAAGTGTCAGCAATAATCCATTTATTAGTGAATGTAAATTCAAGGAAATAATCCTATAAATTTCATACTGGAGATCTCAGGCCATAACAAGGGCCGCCGAGAGAGGGGGGGGGAAGGGGGTACTCTTTACCCGGGCCTGGGGTTGACAGGGAGCCCGGGATTGAGATTGATGGTTTTTGGAGGTTTCTTTTTGACTGTATACACAGAGTGATCTGCAGTGAGAGCTGCTCTTATGTGTAAGAAAAAGAAGCCTGTACCCCAACCCTGGACTCTGCTCAAGCACGACCTTAACGATTTACAATGTATCCTGCTTGAACACATTCCTCCTCATGAGAGGTACACACATATAATGTACTTTTGTCTCTGTAGGTTTAGTAGGTATACATTCAAGGGAAAACAGGCATGCCCCCAATGGTATGAAAACATGTCTGGCAATGGCGAATGCTGCACAGAGGCGGAAAAAAATAGTGCTTATTAAATATGAGGGGGCCTAAAGAAGTTGCTGTACCGGGGCCCAAAATTTCTCTTGGCAACCCTGGCCGTAACTTGCAAGCTTGTGGGCCTTTAGTGTTATTAGTGCCATTAAACATATATATATATAATAAAGAGACATACAGGCTCTCTGCCAAGCCAAATGTTTTTAAATCACTTGTATTTCCTACTATTTTCACCTTCTGTATTTGAATACTTCAGTAATCACACATTAGTACCTTCAATGCATTTTACAATGAATATTAAATAAAGATTAAATATTTAAACTATTTTCTGTGTATATATTAATATATAATAAGAGAGCATTATCACCTTATAATGAGTGCACCCAATTCTCAACAAGTTTTCTATTGTTTCTCTCCTTATGAATTATTAATTGTTCAGGGGTAGCAGCACCCTTAGAATTTACTATTGTATATAGTTATACAAAGATGTGATGGGTAGCGAGTTATACATTTTTACATTTCAAAATCATAGACTGACTATGATAAAACAACTTTTCCTCCACTTGTAGTAGTTATCTATCTTTAAAAGTTTTCAAGTATATGCTAGGATTTCTGGGGATCTGAAGTTTTGCAATTTGAGCAAGCTCAGTGCACAGAAATGAAACATTTCCACAAAAGATTTAGTTTTCTGCGTCAACTCTATTTTTTTTACTACCACTTCTTACTGTTCATGTCTGAATACTGTCAGTCATGCATGAGATTCACCCATACAATTGTTCTTCACAGAGATAAACTTGTACAGAAAAAAGATACAGTGAGCTGTCTGATGTAGAAAAACAGGTGAATGCAGCATACATTTGGTAAGGTAAACAAGAAAAACATTTAAACTGCACATAAATCTAGCACCTATTTTACCTATATGCACCCACTGACATATGCTTTATGTTGACATTACCCAGACCAGATCATAGGCATATGGTTTATATATTTATTTGCTTGAAAAAGCAAAAACTTGAAAAAGTTCCAAAATTAAACAAAAATCATACAATATTCTAATGATCAAAGCACCTTCACAGTTCATTAGCTCACAATCAGTCAAAATCAGCAGCATACCCTTCATTCCCCGGCTTCTTTAGCATGCCTATTCCTATGATACAGCACGAAACTAAAGTTTTGTACGCACTGGAAACGTACTAACAACATCTGGCACATCCATGTGCCGATGCTACTAGTTATTAGTGATGTCCTTTGTCTGTCATTTAAGCAGGGAACCTGTGTAAATCACATACAGCTCGGAAGTCTGGATCTAGTCCATTGTGTAATTATGTTTTGTATAGCTCAAACACAAGAATTCATATGTTTTGAATTATAATAATAATGCTAACTTTTTGACTCAACCATAATTTGGCACATATAAATCTCTAATGCACATTAAAGATTGGTGCCTAGTAAATTAGGCAACAGGAAAAATTTGACGAGGAAATGTTGTCCATAGCAACCAATCATATTTTAGCTGACATTCTCTTGTATGTAACATTTGCCCTGTCCAGAAACCAGGGAAACAAGTTGCCATGATAGACATGGTCAGTGGTAACACTTCATGCATCTCTGCTGCATTTGGAGGACTGAAGTGCAGGCAATGAGGTTTTATTGCTAGTGACTTGAAAAGAGATTTATTAAGAATTGACTAAAGTGCATTACAAGAGCTACAGCTCCACATTAACTTATTCAAAAGACAGCAAGCAAGGGAGTGGAGGTAGAAGTTAGTATACACATTGGAATAGGGCTGATCATGTTTGCTTAACAAATCAATTTATTTACATATTTGCAAGTTTTTGAATGGACAGTTTCCATTATTATGTGCTCAATTACAAATCATGAATAGCGATATATTGCTGTATTTGCACATATAGATCATTGTGTTCCCAAACACATTTCAGTTTATCCCACTAATGATGATTTTCTGGAAAGATAGAAATGTGATGGCATTTGGTAGCATGGATACATGATCTCTACAAACCTAAGGAAAACGGGTGTGCTGGCTTCGGTGATGCACGGTGGTGTCTATCATATTTGGTCTCTAGAACAAAGCTCTGTACTACGGACAACTGTTGTTTAAAGCGGACAGCCTTCTTGAGATGAGGATTCAAAGGTGTCCCTTAGTAATAGCAGACATAATGAAGGACTGACTACCCCCAATGGCTAATGATGATACTGATGATGATGGTGTTGGAGATTGGACGAGATGGGATCTGCCTCTGTTACTGGATCTTGATGCTGGACTGCTTTGCACAAACGATTTGTGGTGACATGCGGGATGGACACATTCTAAATGATGTAACATGGATTAGGTGCCTAGGTGTTTACCATCCTTGCCCGTGTGGTACAAATTGTGGACATGGTCTGAGCCTTTCCTTTCCATTACGTGTAGCGTATGGTAGGTTTGCAAGTTTATGTTTTTTGTCAATCTTTTCAGCGGGGGGGGGGGGTTAAAATTGGAACAATAATTGTTCTAATGTATGGTCAGCTTTACACTCTCATGAGCAAAACCATGTTGAATTTCAAGGGAGGTAAATTTATTCTCCCTGCATGCAAACACTAATATTAATTTTATCTCCCCTGCAATTCAACATGGTTTTACCCATGAGAGTTTAAATCTGAATCTGCCCCACAGAATGCACTTTGCAGTGTACCTTTAATTTTAAATGGAACTGAAGAGACAGCCCTAATAAGGGCTCTTGGTTTGTGAGTTTGCCACTTATGCATAGGAGTGTAAAATGCAGACTCAGTCTGCAGCTGATAAGTCTCAGTCTGGAACCACTACCAGTGCCAGTAACACTACCAGTAACAGTAGCTGATCACAGGTCTCTCCCCTACACTCTCTAAAACTGAAATGGCATGCAGCACTCAGGGGGTGACTCATTACACCCCAATCATAACGGCCAATCATAACTAGTCAAAAACCATTTTTTACAATCCAAACCGCAAGATCCGACACTGCTGTCAATTTATGAGATATCTTAATTCAGGTTTAATTGCTTTATCCATGAAGTATTTTTGTAAGAGAACGCACTGCTGCTGAATTAGATTTTTTCTTTTTCAATAAGAATCATTAGTGATAATAATACAATGTGGTTGCTATACTTGAAGAGTTGTTCTAAGCATTATGGCCTCTGTTAGTCATCAATAGTTATTTTTGGTATGTTTTGACATATAAGTACCTCCTCCTTGGCTGGATAAGCTGTAATCTATAATTCAAGAGAGTAGTGAGTGGTAACTGCACCTGTGCAAGATTATTCCTATATATGAGTGGAATGTCTTTCATTCAGATCGACCCCATTCATGGTATCATTTCATTGATTAGAATCCAGTGCCATGACGGTATTTTATAAACAAGTGTCACATCTATATTATGTATGTTTCAATGATCTTACAATTTAAAATAAATTCTGAATACAAGCAGAATGTGTTTTTACCTTGTACACTGAAAAACTAAACTTCTTTTAGTTGGCCAATAGTTTAAGGTGACGTTTGACGGCTAAGAGTATTTTGTGGTGTCTTCTAATTAGATAAGTAATTGTTATAATTACATATTCTTTAGAGTAGGTGACAATATGGGTTTTTCAGTTTTTTTCACTATCTATAAGTGAATTATTTACAAACAATAGAAACTGTTTCCAAGCTCTTCTTTTGCTTGTTATGTTGTATGTTATGTGCTATGTTGTATGTTATGTATGTTACTAAATTTACTGTATCTAAAAAATTTACTGTATCTAAAAAAGCTGTTCAGTATTTGTGGTAAATAGGTACAACATTCAGCATCATTTTGCCATTTACTATTTTAATATTTGAAATGACAATATTTACTCCATTATATTACAAGAAATCAGCCCTGTTTGTGAACTAGATAAAGAAGTGACTTATAGTTTCATTGATCCGCATTTATTTGTTCATCAATAAAACAGAAACCTTGATTTTGTTTATAGAATGTTATAGATTATTCAATCTGCAACGCTGGCATTGAATGCATCATAAATTCATGACAGTAACGTTAGATGACTTTGTACATTATTGGAAAAGTCACTTACCCCAACCTATAAGTGTGAAGCCCCATAAGTATCTAGTGTCTGAAAAGAACGCTACAAATATCAAGCTGTGCAGGTAGAGACCTTCGACGAGAATCCAATAGTAGTTTGTAGCCAAGAAATAAATAAACATTACAACAGCAATTTTACATCCAACCTATAAAGAAATAATGAACATAATGTCATATCATTAGACTGTTCTAAAATCAGTAAACAGATATTCAAATATTATTATTTGCTTTCATATACGCACACTGAAAACATATCAGGATATGTAACTAAAGAAAGCTAAATCCCTGCACTGGTGCTGATTTTATTTAGTGCTGGCTGTGTGACTGTCTTCCAATAGGCCGTAACTATGTATTTATGCATTTACACTTATTTCATGAATTCTAGAACCCGAAATCATGTGTGCTTTATTTAGTTTTTTTATGTTTAATTTATTTTGTTTCCTATGTTTACTATCATTTTATGGATCTATGACAATTGCACTTTCAAAAATGTTTTACTTTTAATGTTTTTTTTATGTAATGAAATTATGAAATACAGAATAAATCAATATACACACGTTTTACTAGACCGTAAAGCAGTGTTGATAATATAGAGCCAGATCAATACCACTGTGTATCCTGCAAGCAGGACTCTTCCAATGCAGGCATGTATTCATTGATAACATAAAGTTTGTGCTTGTGAGGATAATACC
>JABWIB010001813.1:41523-49023 GCA_016617825.1 Platyplectrum ornatum | reverse complement strand
ATATAGTTTTACATATGTTGTGGGATTACAGATTCTTTTTCTTATCATTCATACCTGAAGTAGCCAATGATGAAAATAGCCACGGTTAAAGAGCAAAATGAAATGGAATATCCAACTGTGTACATGACATAAAGACGTTCAAAAAAATCTCTCTGTGGACAAAATAGAAAAACCTTTTATTAACAATACTCCTTAATGTAAAAAAAAGTTTTCCAGATTAAAGTAACAAGAATCAAATACATGAGGAAATTTATTGAGAAAACACCATTATTTAAACACTAAATAAATATACTTATATACTTAATATATTTATAAATTAGTCATTTCTACAGCTCTTACCTAAGGTAACTCCTGTGAAGGGTTCATGTTACAGAGCCAGATATACCAGACATATTGATCATAAAATGAAAGTATTTTATTGAATAGCAGAATCAACATACGTATAAATCAATATATCAAGATATTATATATCACATTATTAAATACTCAATTCTACCATGGGTTAAATTTAATTAGTTGCAAACTAATTAAAAGGTATTACAGGTGATAAATGATGTAACAGTAATTCTGGTCAGTATCTATGTGCAAAATGCAAAAATAAAGTATTCTCCCTGCATGCAAACACTAACCCTGCAATTCACCATGGTTTTACTCCCTCTTGACTAAGACATGAGTTTTAGGGAGAAGCCCACAAACACATACAATGGGAAGACCAAAGTATGAGTGTGGAAAATTATAGTAAGCAAAGCAGATCAGCATGTAAAAGTAAGGTATCATTCAGGACACTTAAGTGGTGTGAAGGCGTGTATGTGCTAGAGGGGGGAGAGGGGAGTTCACGCAAAGCTATGGACAGGGACGGATTGGGAATTCAAAGTGGCCCTGGAAAAAACACAACAGGTGGTGCCAACTATAGGCGTGGCTAAATAAAGGATTATCACCGAATAAGGAACCTTAATAAGATCCCTGAACAAAAAATGGGTTATGTATATAGTCAGTTATGTTAAAGAGCTACAATCTAAAACAACATTTCACAATAAAATGAAAATATAATAAAATATAATGACATTTTCCCCAATACAACTTAGATAGCATCCAAATGACTACCACCCAATTCAGTGAGCAGTATAGCTGCCTTCAACACAGAGAACATCATAGTGACCTCTATTCTATCCAATTATCATCTTAGTCACAACCACCTATTACTCTGATGATCATAGAGGGGCTGTAGAGGTGCTCCCAAAAATACCGGCCTAATGGGAATATTCCCTGTAAGACCTACGGCCAATCTGCCCCGGTTATAGACCTGCATGCACGCGCAGCTGGTCCTTTTATAATGCAACTTATCTGACACCTATACATAGAAAATGGAAGGATGCATACCATAAAAAGAAATCAATTTGTGTATTTTAGTGTTTATATTAAGCCCTTGAATAACAAATTGTCATGTCTCTTTTCAGTTCCCTGTGCTTGGTTGCTGCTGAATTGTCTGTTTATGTGACACAACAAGTTGGCATAATGTGATAGAGCTATTAGAGTCTTATGGAAGTGTAAAAAAAAGTGTGTTGAGATGTGTTATTTAAACAAAGATGTTTCACATTAAACTATTCCTGGATAAAAACAGGTGGCCTGGATCTCAGCATACCTTGGCAACCAGTAAAAGTTCCAGACAAGAATAAATTGCTGAAAAGATTATATGAAGGGAAGGGGTGGCAGTTGGCAGAAAGGATAACACTGGTGGGTCTCCACTTTATGGATCCATGCCCAGAAAAAGTCTAATTCTGGTTAACATAAAGCTGTAAGACCATATGTGGATTTCCCGTCCCCCGTCCACATTATTTATTAATTAAGTTGGCTTTTTGATTGTACACAGATGTTGGCCACCACATGAAACATTTGTTTTATGTTTGTTTTCTTACATATATATACAGTACAGTCATGTAAGCCATATTGTGATCCTTTTATACCATAAACCAATAAATGCAAATCGTTGTAGAACAATAACACTCATGGATAAGAAACTGCATTAAAGACTAGCAGCAGCGTTACATTGTACAATAATTATACTGATCAGTCAACAAATTTGCATGAATACTATGCAGTGTATATTCCTAATACAAGAAATTATATTCGGAAAGTGATCTACCTTTATCCACAGTGTTAGCATATTAATTATAATGTGGTCCTTATCCTGATGAATAAGATATAATATTGTATATAACGACATGTTTATTTTTCATAATAATCAGAAATGCTTACTTTCCCATGGCTTATTTCAGGCTCCATGAAGCGAATACATTCTGAATAGTTGGAAAATGATCGGTTGGAGTTTTGCACAAAATCCCATGTTCCATTGACATTACATCTTCTATAAACCATACCTAGAAAAGCATATACATAATATGGCAATGTATTAAAATATACAGTGATATTGCTTAGTACACCTTTATTTCTTTATTACCAACCATTGCCTGTGACTATTTTCTTTCATGAATTCCCTCCTGATTACTTTCATCCTTCAGCATGTCCTGCTTAAACTGCCATACACATCTAATAAATTGTCATGCTAGATAATCTTGTGGATGCTATTAAATATTACAGAATTTATTTAACCAACTTATTATTACAACAGTAAATATCCTGAATGACCTTGGCACTTTAACCCATTGTGCTGCATTGTTTTATTAGAAACAAACAACATACTGGCAACTCAAGCTCTGTATTTTATACTAGTTCTCCTAGTCAGACAATGTTATAGAAGAAAGCCCTGTTTGGTATTTCTTTCCAGTAGAATTCATATTAGTAATGTGGATGGTGAAATATTTTGTTTCTGTTTGAAATAAATTAAAGACAGAAATATAAATCAGGTATATCAGTTATTAAAACGGTTAAAACAATTTAGAAATAAATATTTTAAAAACATTTATGCTAAAAGTCTCTGGCATAAATTTACTAAGCAGGGAGATTGCAGGGAGGTGGAAAAGTGGGGATGTTGCCTATAGAGCCAAGCTCAAATTCTGCAGTATGTAAAATTAAACTGAGATCTTGAATCTGATTGGGTGCTATGGGCAACATCCCCACTTTTCAATCTCCCTGTAATCTCCCTGTTTAGTAAATGTAGGCCTATAGATTTGTAGTGTGTTTCCACAAGATCTGAACACATTGGCACCATTTTAGGTCATAGCGCACCATCACAACATGGCGTACCATCTTCAATTGCACTACACAATGTCTGCAATTATGGGACATTGATGAAAATTGGTTTGCAGGTGTAATATCATTTATGCAGTTCAATGTATCATTTATATAATGTTCCAGATAACTTATTGCATTTCTATTTCAGAGCCATCCTATCTGGAATTTTGCATTAGGATTAGAAATGTGTTCCTTTGTGTTTTGGATCAGGGTTTGTTTTGCAATGGTACATCTAATGTCACTGCCTATCATGCTATCACCATTTAAATAAAAAACTGTGTAGCAATGCTTCAAAGACCACAAAATACAAAGAGGTGCAAGATGAAAGTGTCCTTGGGAATGCTTGAAATGGTCAAGATGTGGGACCTGCAATTTAATGCCAAAAAATGAAAAATCTTGGAAAAGTTCTAAAGCTCAATATAACAATGCCATAGAATTAAAAAACATCTGAGGAGGAAAGGGATTTATGAGTCACCATTTCATGTGACTTAAAGGTAGCCAGAAAATGAGAAAGGCGAGTCAGATGCTTGTTGCATAGAGAGAGGAATTAGTAGCCGAAAGTGGGAAGTAGTAATGCCTCTCTATAGGGCACAGAACTATTCCCCAATCCGTTCTTTACTGGGGATGCAGATGATGAAGGTGTAGGCAGTCCCATGGACAGTCACTCTGTCCTACATGCTCCCACCACTGCCTCAGAAATCCAAGAGACCTCAGAAAACTTTCTCATAGCCATATTAGCCGAGGAAAGCATTGTTTTCCTTAGTCCTCAACCTGTCTGTGTAGCCCACTTGGAGGCTGCTGGTTTGCCTGGATTTAATCGGTCTATAGGCTCTGAGTCACCCAGATCCAAATGCCTGGAATTTAGCGGTCTGGCTGTTAAGAGCAAACATCTGAGACAGCTATGTTTCCACTTAACATAAAGTCAGGAAAGCACCTACTAACATTGTGTACTATAATGTATGGCCAAGATACATTAATTGGTGCCACCCACTGGCATCAATCCCAAGTATATTAAATTTCTTTCAGACAAGTCTAGATATGGGTCTGTTAGTGAGTTCCATAAAACTCCATATCTTGGCACTCGGTGCTGTCTTAGATAGGGACATTGCCAAGGACAATGGGGTGAAGTTTGTTCAAGCCATACACAAAATACTGGTATTTTGTAAACCCATTGAGCTGTGGGACTTTAGAATTTCGTTTTTAGAATTTAGTTCTAGATTCTCGTATGATGCGTTTTGAGCCTTTGCAGGAAATTCCTCCCATCCTTGTGTCCAAATGGAAGGAACAGTGTGGAAAAGCCTCCAGTATATCTTAACACACACTCTACTAGGGCAGTGGCATCTTTGTGGGAGGACAAGGAGGATACTTCTGCTTTGAAATAAAGTGGCAAGGTGAGCTTTGGTCCATACATTTACAAGGTATTACAAGATTGATGTGTTGACCTCGGCAAGCGCAAGTGCAGTAGTCCCTATGTAAATACTTTGTTTAGTTATCCACCCTTTTTTCTTAGGATTACTGCTTGGGTATGACCCTGGAGTTGCACTGCCTATGGTGGAGGCATAAGAAACTACAGATTAGTACCTGTTATTGTGGTTTCTTTTACTCCTCTGTGGCAGCGTGTAACTTCTGCCTCCTGGTTATTTTGTTGTGTACTCTTCGTGGTTATTTTGTTGTGAACTTAACTGTTTACTTATGTTTTTAAATTGAAGATGAAGGTGGCAGGGAGTAAGTTAATTATATATTGCTTCTTTCTCTAATACCCAGTGGCAATGCCATGGAGGTGTAAAAGAACCCATATTTAGATGTACTAATCTGTAGTTTCTTCTTTGATTTTACATGGCCTTCATTCCCTTGGCCAGTCCTGTGGCCATCATGACGACTTGGCATTGTCATCATGACTGTTAGCTGCAGCTTCAGCACTTCTACCGTATATACTCAAGTATAAGCCGACCCGGATATAAGCCAAAGCACCTAATTTCACCTAAAAAACTAGGATAACTTATTGATTTGAGTATAAGCCAATCCCCAGTATGTCTGTTTATCACCACTGCGAAAAGCTCGTGTCACTCATGTCACTGATGGATCATGTCCATCTCTATAGATCTTCCCCTATATGTCTCTATTGTCCTCTCTTTCTCGCATGTGCAGGGTTAATATAAGGCATATAAGGCAATGTAAAGCTCCTGTGCCATGCTGTAACCTATACAGCACACTATCATGCCTGTGCCAGCTCAGTGTGGTGTATGAGTGTCATGCTACATGCCAGTGTCCGTGTCAGCACATCCCTACATCATGACACCAAGTCCTACATCAAAGTCCTACATCAAAGTCCTACATATAGATTCTTTTAAGAACTTTGAGATACTACAAGTCTTTACAAGGAAAAAAGCTTGTATTTCACTGTGATTAACAGTTTGCCACTTTTGAATTGCTATATATGTGAACTATAGTTTACACAGAACCTGAATGTTTGCTGGATGGAGGCTAAAATGCATCTGTAGGCTGAACCAGAGAATATACAGCGTACATATTATCTGTAGTAAGTATATTTATAGCATGTTATTCTGATTATTAATATTAGCCAATAAAATTACAGTAAAAAACAAACATAGCATTGGGGCAAAAATAGAAACAAAACAAATACAAAAACAGTGCAAGAATAGATATAGACATAAATAAAAAAAAACATGGTAAAATAACATGAAAAGAGCAGTATAATGTAAGATGTGGGTAAAGGAAAACAAGTCAAGGACCGTTCAATTAATCCTGATGGGTTTATTCTCATATAGAGATTTCATCAGAGGTTTGAGTATTATGTTTCCAAAAGTTGCTTTTTTTATGGTATCTGTCTCTTAATGAATCCTATGTTGTTATGTGAACAATGATCTTATCTATTTCAGTGAAAAAGGCAGAGCCTACAATATATCCTTTTTAAAGTAACAACATGATTGTAACAAGCATGTGGGCTGTTGCATAGAATAAAAAAAACAAGCATTCCTTGTGTCTCTTATCTGCTCCAAGAGATAGTTTAATTCATACACCATGCTTCATTTTAGTGGCTCTACTATGCACAACCTCTGATGTATATCCTTCTGGAGATATGTTTTCCAAAAGTGACCACAATATTATAGGTGAGACCATACCATTGACTTATACAGTGACATTACTGCTGTTCTCTTCCCGCTACTAATTCCTCTCCCTATGCAACCAAGCAACTGATACATTTTCAGTTTTGTTTTGTTGTTTTGCTTGAGTCCGCATAGGATTGATAAGTGTTTAGTTTCACACACACAAAATGTTTTCTTATTAACTTATACCTTTCATTTAGTATTTAGTAATTTTGTATTTTCATACCTCTTAACCCTTTCCCCCTTATTCTTTCAAAAGGGTTAATGCCCCACCTGCCCATTTTGGGGACTCTTTGGGGAGGACCTGCTGCAGCAGGAGCGGTGATACGCGGTCATGAGGCGTTGGAACCAGCGGCAACCGCCTTCCCATTACTCCAGGGGAGGGCCCCTTTAATTGTTGGAGACAGAAGATGTGTGGGAAAGCCCCTTTAATTGCTGATGACTTCAGTGGCGACCCAGCATTCTCTGCTGTGTTCGAGCTGGAAGCCACGCACAAAGTGGTAGGCCCCAAGACTCTCTCCGGTAATGAACCAAAGGTTCTCAATATCAGGGGGCTGCTAAAGAAGTATTAGGGGCTGCTCTCAATAGGTGGTTGCTCTCAATATCAGGGGTCTGCTGTAAATATCAGGGGGATGCTCTCAATATCAGGGGGCTGCTCTCAATATCAGGGGGCTGCTCTAAGTATCAGGGGCTGCTGTAATTATCAGGGGGCTGCTCTAAATATCAGGGGACTGCTCTACGTATCAGGGACTTCTCTCAAAATCAGGGGGCTACTCTACGTATCAGGGGCTGCTCTCGATAAAAGGGGTCTGCTCTAAATATCGGGGCTGCTCTCAATATCAGAAAAATATTTGATATATGGTCTGGGCTGAAGGATATGCCTACCACCACAGTGTCGAGTGACACTACCTGTCATGCTATCAACATTGAAAAAATGGTGGGAGAATATATGAGTCATAGCATCCAAATAGGCATGTCTGTTTCATTTCTTTCTACAGAAAAAGTCAAAGTGGGGGCCTTTGTACAAACTGGCCTTATTTTATTTGAGATGAGGATGACATTGAGGATCTGTAAAGCCAGTTTGTGCAATGTCCATTGCTAGCTTCTTTTCTTTTGTGGGGCCCAAACAAAGCGATTGTTTCAGCCACAGCTGACAGTCCTTGTCACAGAGGCCCCTGTC
>JABWIB010001813.1:21814-36144 GCA_016617825.1 Platyplectrum ornatum | reverse complement strand
AAACATCAGCTGTCACCTGTTATGCTGATTGCAACTAATTAAATTTACCTCCCCTGCAACATGGTTTTGCCCATGAGAGAAGTCATGAGAGTGAAAAGCTGAATCTGGCCCATAGTGAGCAGCTGGGTGAGAAGGTACTTTATCGGTGAATACAGGTTCCAGTTTTCATTAGAAGCGCTCAATCCTTGTTATTTACTATAAAAATACAGTTTACTGCATCACTAGAACCATTTTCCATTTGCTAAATGCATAAAAACCTGTTTAATTTCAGAAAATAATCCATGGCCATATGCTGTAATTACACACGGGCATTTCTTCTTAAATATAGATTGTCCTGGTGACAAGTTTTTATTTTAATTTTATTTTCTTACATGTATATTATAGCTAGTCACCACATGCTATAACCTGAAATCAATTGTTTTATTTTGTAGTAATGATATTGGCAATTACTAAAATAGATATTTACTATACAGTACAAAACTATGAATGTGATGGTAACTAATCGTTTTAGTAAAGTGTAATGGCTTATTCGAGAAGGTGCTAATATACTATGTGGCGCCATCAAATGTTTAGCCAACATAACATTTTGAGGAACAGAAGAATGGCATCCATGTATTATAAAGTATTACATGCAACTTAGGCATCTTTCTAACTTGCAAAATGCTAGTATTTTAGGGGCAATTAAACCCTATTTTAACACTGTTAGCGCACAATAAATTGACGGTGAAGTCTTTGGGAAACAGTCACAGATGCCTTGGTAAGAAAAAATATGAGGTTTATTAATTCAGATGCTGCATGCACCATTGAATCAAATATAAATGGAAGGGGAAACATTACATTATTTCCCAGTTTTATAAGTAATTTTGTGACACCCTTGTTAAGGTTCACATTTACAACGTTTTAGTTAAATCCTAATGTATATCCATACAAGAATGAGTGTGTCGTGATCTAAACTGATTAACCTTACTCTTTTTAAGAATAGAACTACATTCCTAATTTGCCCGCTTGAAATCCTCTTGTAAAACAGTTTAACATGACAAGAAAACCATGTGCATCAAAACTCTTGCAAGTGTTGCATGTAAATTGTGCTTCGAACCGTGATACATTATGAGTAGCAAAGATTTTACAGGGAATACTAGTGTTAAAGTACTTGCAAATTGGATTCTTAAGCAATTATTTCTTTGCATTTGTAATACAATTTACAATCTTAAAGTGTACTTCAAAAAGTATTCAAGAAGTAATCTGCTCCAATAAATGACTCATCCAGACACCTATCTCCATCCAAATGCAATTCAGTGCAGTGACAGCATGTCTTTAGAGTGACATTCAGTAGAAGTAAAGGGGTGGGCATCTAATTGAATGTACAATAAAGGCAATCTTATCCGTGTGAGCCTAATCCACTAGAATGCAGTTTAAAGCTAAATATTTGCAGTGGTGACAGGACATGTCTAATGCTGGCCACACACTAGAGAAATTATTGACACAATCCTACATTTATTGAGGATCAGGTCAAAAATCGCTCTAGGGTGTGGTACAAATACATTTCTGAAACCTCTGATTATTGTCCCAAAAAAGCTAATAAGCAAAGCAAAATCATGTAAAGACGCCTGTATGTTGGCCAAATCATTGGCCCCAGTCCCCATTGTTACAATATATGGACAGGACTTAAAGACATCAATTCCCACCCATCCATAGTAAATGAAGATTTGGCAATTCAGGAAATGAGGATTCAGATGTGATTGTATAAATCATGCACTCTGCCGTAACCCCATGCTGCTAGCAGGGAGGAAGGCAGAAATCAAAAGTCACCAACCCTGGCTTATTCATTGGACTGTGTGTTGGTTTTAGATGGGACATACCTAAGCCTCACATTAAGCAGTATTTTTATTTTTACACCTTTACTAAACATAATGAAGCAGCTAATTTTGCAGGGGACAATTAGCTGCTTCTGATTCTCATAGCCAACTTACACCATGTCCGGAGTTTTGTAAGTTTTGGCCTAATTAAGATGGCTAATCCCCTTGAAAACTGTATAGTTAAATGAGAGAAGGGACGAGGAACTTGCACCCGCGTCCGTGTCCATATTCGGGACATAGCAGCGCATCCGCCTGGCTGGAAGGTGGATATGGTGCTCTGAATTAGGTACTATATGTGTAAATTTTTGCAAAATAAGGGATACGGGAATAAGGGATGTTTACTAATTCCTAATTCAGTCTGTATCAGGCACTATATGTATTTTATTTTGAGGATAGTAATATAAAAACAGCATATATTATACTGCTTTCTACACATCTTTATAATGCATTAAGGGATCTCAGACAGCTATAAAATATCCCTCTCCAGCATTCACCATCACCAGTAAGACGGAAACTGAGGAACAGTAGATTGTCATTTAATATATGTGCTGCCTGCGGAGTCTTATCTTGCTATATTACACAATGGTTTATCTTAAAATAAACCAAAAAAACACACACACAGAAAAAGGTCACTTAATAAATGATCAGAAAGGTAATTAATGAAATACTTCACCTTCTTCATGCAGCTGCACTGTGATATTGAGCTCACATTGTACTTTAGCTTTCAGGAGAATATAAATCTGTTCCTCGGCAGTAACTATGTCACCAGAATAAGCCTAAGTAAAGAAAGTGCACAGGTAAGTTATTTTTATGCTTCTCCCCGTCCAAATAATAAAGACAATGTTATTATAAGGGCACAAATGTTTAAGTACAACATTAAAGGATATATACAACGGTTTAGTTATATGCACAAATATTACACATTGTAACGATTCCTATCTCATCTTGCATTGTTTTGTCATAATATTTGACACATACACTCCCTGAAGTTGATGTATTGCTCCTTTAATTCAATTGTCTTAAAATAAAAATAAAAAAGTAATAAACTTCAGCAACTTTGTATGTTAACACAAAACAATTATTATGTATACAATTTGGTGAAATCAAGACAAATTAAATGTCACAATATGCAATAACCAAGGGAAGATTGGTCTCTAAAGAAGATGAATTAAAAAGAAAAAAAAACAAAAAGTAACAGGCACCAAGAAGGCAGTCTCCCTGTGTGTGGGCACTAGAGCTGTGTGTGTGTGTGTGTGTGTGTGTGTGTGTGTATGTGTGTGGGCACTGGAGCTGTGTGTGTGTATGTGTGAGGCACTGGAGCTGTGTGTGTGTGTGTGTGTGTGCATGTGTGTGGGCACTAGAGCTGTGTGTGTATGTGTGTGGGCACTGGAGCTGTGTGTGTATGTGTGTGGGCACTGGAGCTGTGTGTGTGTATGTTTGTGGGCACTGGGGCTGTGTGTGTGTCTCTGGACAAAAGGGGTGTGCCCTATGCAAACAAAGGGGTGTGTCCTGTAAATAGCTCCACCTATGAGCATGTTTAGCGCTGCCAGGTAAACAAAAATGTCTGTATCAGTATTTATTGATCATCATATCAGTAAAATAAACACTTTTAATACTGTATTTATTGTGAAGACTGTAAATAGAAGAAGCAATGACCTCTTTATACAAATAAAGCACAATTTCTGAATTTACTTCAAATACTTTTGAACTGAGCATCAGGGAGATTTTCAAACACTTCAGGGAGTCAGGGAGATCAGCCATTCTTCATGGTATAAAAGTACCTTCATTTTTATTCATCAAAATGCCAGGATAATTGGGCAGACAACCTTGCATGATCTTAACTTGCTTGTAACAAGTAACTTGTGTACATGGTTTAATCCCAGGGCTGGTTTGCCCCAACACAAACAGATATTGGATATCTGAAGGACAGCAAATAAGTTCCTGAAATGCTAGAAGATGGTTCATTTATTTACATGAAAGTGGACATCCAAGAGGAGATTGAAGTAGAAACTTGGATTCCAAGAAGTTGTTGTGAAGCTACAAGACTCGATACACTGGCAGGAGTATGGCCCAGAAGGGAGGGAATGGGGCCCAAAAAAATCCTTCATGAGGAGTAGCTAAAAGACTTCTAAGAGGTTTGCTTGGCAACACAGTCCAAAGGGTATTAGAGCCCCTCATCACGAGAGGGGTTATGTTACAAGCAGTGAGTACTTACTGAATGCCATGCTGAGGATACCTGACAGAAACCGTATTTCATTGGAACCCCTCAGCCTTCCTCATGCATGCCGTGATTAGGAGGAACTGGTAGCATGCACACGTGGGAAAGCACTTCCTCTCTGCCCTAAGCACACTCTTACCCATTTTAGCTTTCCCATGTGGCAACTTCCCTTTGACCAGCCTGTGAGGGGCCTTAAGTGAGACAACAAACATGAGGGGCCTTTGTCTGGGTCACCGACTTACACATGAAATAAAGCTCATAACACTGTGGAGTCAAAAGCTATTTATTTAAAAGTCCCCTTACCATAGATATAACAAAAGGAGTTCAGACAGTTATAATATCCTCTATGCATTGTGTCGCATGACATAGAAACACATTGCAATGTCCATTGTTCCCTCAAACATTGAAAGCAGTCCAGTGCGCAATATTGGTGAACAGTGCAAAGACTCATAGAGCAACCATGGGAATCACGGGATTCACAGGATACATATGCAGGAAGCCTATCTAAAATAAAATCCTATCTAAGCTTTTTATAAATGGGTCACAATATCACAATAACAGCTCCTAAAGAGGGCATTATTTGAAAATTGTGGCTGATAGAAGAAATATATGACCAATCATAAAGTTTGCAGAGATAATACATGACACATAAGACACCCTGTAACAAAAGCATTCTGTAACAGTGTGATAGCTATTCTTTATTGCAGTAAAATAGTCTTTCTTGTGAAAGCTAACCTAACCTTTATATAAACTTGAATGTGTAGCGCATACAAAGAAAACAGACATTTTGTGCTGGTACATTTAACATCAATCTTGGAGAATTGATTTTGGCTGCAGTTGTACAAAGTAACAACAAGCCATATAGAAGTAATGTAAAATAAAATAAATCAAATAATATAGACATATCTGTGGGACAGTACATTTATAAAAATCTTATATGCCCTTAACTAAGGTAACTTCGAAAACATTAGTGTCTGATTTCCACCTAACCTAGCTTTCAGTGGGTGCAATGGGAGACTATTCATCTTGCACATATGAACTTACCTATGGTGGACCTAACCTTTTTCCATCCCCATGTGAAACAATGCGGATGTCAGGATAGTATGTTCTTAGTGTACAATTTAAAAACTTTCACCTCCCAGATTATACGCGCCTCACCCTGTGGACCATACGATTGGAAATACTTCCATTTTGGAAGATCTGCAATGGAAATGTCATGTGTTTGCATACGCATGACATAGAATGCAATAATTTTCTGGCAAAAGAAAAGATCATTACATGATCATTTTGTCTGAATCTGGTCCCTTGTTATATATTTATCTATATTAGGTTTCACTCAACTTTAATTTAACAAGAAATAAATCACGCAAGCACACACTCATTTTCATCCCATTACCGCTGTGAATGCTGGATCCTACAAGATAGAGTATGCATGCACTTTCCACACCTGGGCATATATTTACTACATTGTTAGAATGGATAATTGGAGATATTCTACTGTGTTTAAAATGAAACTGAGAGCTAGAATAACATTAATAAAGTTGAAAACATTTATAAAGTAGAAAACAATTTAGAAAAGCAATATCTCCCTTTTTATACAAAACAATAAATCAGGTATTAGATACTACCGTGTAGGCCAATTCACATGTGTTTTCCAGCTGCTATCATGTTTCTTTGGGTGATTTAGTACTACCCATGCTCAGAAATGAAGAGCACACAGTCACTGGCAATTCAGATCAAAGCACAACTTGTACAACCATGGCTTTCATTCATTTCATGTGGGAGTGAAGGGGTGGAGGAATGTAAATGTCAATGTACAGTAATGATGTGCTCAAGCAAATGCACCTGATCCAGACATAAAAAGAGAAAATGTTCTGCCAAAACATTTACTTTCACTACATTTCATGTCTACATTATCACCTGTAACTACCTAACACATAATTGCCTACACAATGGAAGGACTATAGACCAAACGATGTCCCAGCATTTTGTTACCATGAGACACCAGAAAAGGTACTTGACCTTTATGGGCATTGATCAAATTCCACCCCCGATCCAAGCCAGCCGTAGAGGAAAATTGTAATGTTTTTGGATTCATAAAGTTGGCACAGTAGCTTCTGCGGGACTGAATGATACTATATCATAAAACTGCTTCTTCTACTAATTAATTTGTTTCTTCTATTATACCAACTTAGCGTTCCCTCGTTCCATTTGCCATGTAGAAGTGTGATTACCTATGCAGTGATGTCGCCAATTACGCCATTCTGAATATGGGACTGATCCAGAATTTGGGCACAGCGCAGGCGCTGCATACTACCACACTGCGTGCAATCCAGAGCTGCGTTTTTTTGGCCAAAAAAATGCAACTGTGAATTGCACGTAAAAAAGTGCAATGCGCAAGCATTCACGCCCGCCAGTTTAGCGTCTTGTTGGAATCTATTTTTTTTTTGGCTTGTGGCAAAACTGAGGGAACAATTTTAAATCAATTTAATTTCTTTGCTTATTTGGTCAACTTATATATAATAAATGACCTTTAGTGATTTTGGGTAAAGTTATTTGAAACGTTTCCTTTACAGCGCTGACATTACATTTTATAGTTTTTATTCTTCACTCTTTTTTCATTAACATAAATAACATAAAAACATAAAATGAAGATGTTGTAGGACTATTGTCATTTCCCTAGCAATTTCAAATATAAATGAAATAAGCCACTGTAAATCATTATACAGTCCCAAAAAACTTGTAGCTGGAAACAATAATAATGTAAATCATTTCAGTCTTTTACTGTCAATAAAGTCCACATTGTCCAATGTAAAAGCTGTTACACAAGTTGATACAACAAAGATGCAACACTGCACAAAACACAGGCCAGGGAACACTTCCTTGAAACTATTTTAAATATGCTGAACTATCAGCTAAGTATAGCAAATATACCAGTTGCACCATCCCCAGGTACCTGCAAGCAATAAGCTCAGGAGGAGCTACATTGGAGAGTCCTGCCTTATCAGACCTACATATAGAACCACATGCCAGCTCATTGCAATGCACAGGAGGGTGTGGTGGGAGAGAGGGATGCAGTAAGGTGAATCATTGTGTTACATCTTGGTAAAGCCAATCGAAATATGATTTGTCTAGTAAAATAAAGGGAATATAGTCTTATACTATAAATGGGGATATGATGTGTCTGTAATAATATAAAAGGGGATATGCAGTGTCATTACTAAAACTAAGGGAATATGCTTTGTGCATTGCATACCTCCCAAGTGTCCCGATTTCGGCGGGACAGTCACGCTTTTGGGGGACTGTCCCGCCATCCCTCCCGCCTCCCAGTTTGTCCCGATTATGGGACAAACTATTTGCAAATCAATTAAAAAAGTATTATAAAAAAAATTAAAAAAATTAAAAAAAGTATATAAAAAAGGGGGGGCGGAGTTTAGGCGGGCCGGGGACGGAGTTAAGGCGGATCGGGGGCGGAGTTAAGGCGTGTCGGGCGGAGTTAAGGCAGGCCGGGGGCGGGGCCTATTTGTCCCACTGCCTCCGGCCGAGATGTTGGGAGGTATGCATTGTACAAACAAAGGGGTGTTATATGAGATTTTAATAATATATGGACAATAATAATACAGGGATATGGGATTTTAACAAAAAAACATGAAGAAGAAATACCACAGATCTGTAAGAGAAACTTGAGATGATTACCCATGCCCAAGTTGGTAAGGAAAAGGCTGAAGAAACAGGGATGCCGCAAAGGATGGACATATGACATCTCATGGTGAGAACTAGACATTTAAACGTCTATTATAAGAAGAGTTGCATAAGATAGCTACTGTATAGCAGGTTGAAATGAACACATATATCCTATCACTCTCTCACTCATACACTCATAACAATTACACCCTGTACCATTCCTCCAATGTACAGCCCAGATGGTGCATACAATGTATTTTTCTTAATGCTCTATGAGACCCCCAGAGGCCTTCCTGATACTGTATGTTGTTTTATTTTCTCTCTTCAGCAGAAATACTGGCTTGCTAATGTAAGATCTGTCTGGATGCCTGTGGGGTTTTTTCGCTTTAAGCCCAGGCAGCCCTATAACATAAAAATGATCTGCAGCACAGGGAACACATGCCCCCTGCCCTTGATTGACAGCAATATAATACAGAAAGCAAACCACTGATCGCTGTACAATAAATACAATCCAGATAGCACTCAAGGGACCATTGCAGAAAACATAGTGAATAATAGTGACCACACCACTATACAATACAGACAATAGACCAGTGACTACTATACATAAGAGAGCATACAAGTGACTAGACATTCTATAATAAGGAATATACAAATGCAAAATCGATTTTATGTTTTAAGGCATCACAATTATATAAATATAAATCAGCGTTGCTGACTGGGAATGGAGAAACCAAAAGTCATCAACTCTGATATAATTTGTGAGCAACCTAAAAAAGTTCACAGGCAAAGCTGGTATTGTTTTGGGTGGACACCATTGAAGATCTTGCATATGGCCCCAAATTAATAACCAGCTATGGAGCCCTGTAGCCAGCACTAAGACTAGCCTGTTACCCTTGAATACCTCTAATTGTCTTGTTACAAGCCCAAAAAGCTTTAAAAACCTGGTACAATAATGCATTTATTGCAATAACTTGTTTTAGTCAGTGCAAACATACACTTTGTATTCCATTACCTAAATCAACAGTGCCCTGAATGTACAAAAAAAAACATTTGCTTTTGCTTTTCATGCCCTTAACATAATTTGTATTTATGCTTTCTTTTATCCGACCAGTTTTTATTCTTTATCCTTAGTAATAAAAAAAGACACTGCAATTCCAGAATTCGCTATGGAATAAAAAGTATAACATATGTTGCATAAAGTATAAATACTGATTTGTAACCTTTTTTGGGCTTCCTATTATTTCTTTAAATACATTTTCTTAATATAATCTATTTATAATGAATAATATAATCTAGGTAATAATGCATATGTGATGACCCCCTCCCTGCTCCAATGCCAGGCTGCTTGGCAAGGGGCCCCGACCCCACGGAATGTTACCTCGGCCGTGCCCACACACTCCTGTAGGAATGAAAAAGGATGTGGCCCTAGGATCACTTGGAACAATGTAGTTATGTGGCCCACACTATCGCATTCTGCCAGCCCCAGCACTTACACCGGCTGAAACCAATGCAGGAAGCGCGGACAGGAGACCCACCTTCAACCACTACTCGCTTAACCATCTCCCTCCCTAGCCCAATGAGCACAACAGGGTTTGCAAGTTTCAGATTTATTTAACTGTGACTGGGGTTCCTAGAGGACTTTGTAGCATATAATTTGGCATGTTCAATAACGCATAATATTTCTATCAATGGCATGTTTTAATACTCAACATAAAGTCACACACACAAAAACGACGATAAAGTTAGTGCTGAATCTCTTTCAATAGCATACATGGGTGTAGATTGGTACTCTCAGAGTGCAGCTGATGTATAAGTGCCCTATAGCGGCGCGAAAACAGGCATATTCAAACACTGATTGCTCCTCGTCCCAGACATCTGTGGAGAGTACTGGTAATGGAGTTGGTGGGGGACACCAGTTGTCATACATCTTCGCTTTGGCAAGCCACTTAGCATGGTGGCGAGCTGCACAAGGCCAACCATTTTTTCGGTTAGGATCTCTCACATGCTTCCTCCAAATGTTGCCCCACCACAACATTGGCTCGTATGGAGGCTCAAACTACTCACTGCTATCAGGGGCTGGATCGCTGGTCACCACGGCTTGGGACACAGGGTTCTCACATGGCTCAGTACACCGTTTAGCCTTCCCCTTCTAAACATAATTCGGCAGCGCCCATAGGGGTAAACGAGGCTCTAACTCTTGCTCCGATTCAGTCCCATCGACCAGTCACCAGCCAGTAAGCTCCACGTTGTTCTCCTTCAATACAGTCTTGGCCCAGATCAGTACTCTCAGCGTAACAGACACAAGACAAGACTTTCACCGACAAAAGACACAGCTTTTCCACCACTTGACGCCAACTTCTCCAAACTTTTATACTCTGACATCACTGTAATAATTAACCTATCACTATAGACTTCGCTCGTGCACATATTATGGTACACAGACATGAAGACACCTGACCCAGCACCTGTTCCATGGTCAGCAGACAGTAAACACGACATGACTCATTCCACCTCCATTTCACCTCAATTCAATATTGCAAATTCAGAGCCAGACATACCTTCCCACACATATTCAACTGATACTGCAAAACTTGTTTTTTCCTCAGAGAGACATAAACACGAATCAAGAATTCAAAAGTTTATAGGAATACAGATGTTGAAATGGTAAATGGTATCCTACCTGGACAACAACCGGGCCATCGCTGGAAATATAAAGTTACTTAGCTCTGAAATGACTGAACCTTAAAAATAAACTTACTGCACCCTTTCAGTTTTGAAGCTCCTCTAGTGCACACCTACATCATTAACTATAATAAAATCTAGCCTGACAATACACAATATTTTGACCCACAATAATATATATATTTTACACAATTAAGTCACTTTGAATTGGTCAACAAGAAGGGGGATCCACACTAACGAGGCACTGACCTACAGTACAATGGGTGTACAATCTCATTCAGATCCGAAAGAAAGACAAAAGAAAGTCAGCATTCAATACTAGGAAGTGAATAGCTATGAATAGCTTGTCATGCCTGACTTGTGCAATGTCCTTTAGGAGTACATAATTAAGATCTTCTATGATATTCTGTATGTCTACAGTGTGAGATATCTGAATGATCTTTCCTACAGACAGGGTTGCATAAAACTCAGATTTTTATTTAAAAAAATAGAAATAAGAAATTGGATTTGAAAAAGTGTAAATAAACGTTATTTTAGATTTTTGCACATATGGTTTAGTAATACAAGGACATTTTTGAAGTGACAAATTGAAAATAGTAATATAATAAATACATACTATACAAACATCAAGAAGTACAATTAGGATGTCAGTGACTTGTTTGAGTCTCAGTAAAACATGTTCATGCCTTTATCCACGTCCTCATGCTTGTACTCAACAGAAAAGGCTCTGTACATGAACCCAGCTTATCTGCTTCTTCATTTTACTTCCCTTCATTATATCTGTTGCGTGTTTTGGATTGTACAAATAAGTTTGCTTGATTTAAATCAGGGGTTCTCAACCAGTGGTATGTGAACTACTCTTTAGTGGTACGTAAGACAAATGGCCTGGGTTATATGAGTTACAACATCCAGAAATATTTATTATTTAAACATGACCAATATTAGATGGCAGAGGAAACAATGGTCTCAAAATAAACTATTTACTATGTAAATGCTAAGGAGTTAATGGGTAGGATGATAGTGAAGGAAGAAAGAGGGATAGAATAGGATTGGTCTTCTTGCTACAATTTAATGGTCATTCTTTATACAAGTCCCTTGCATTATTTTACTGCATGGTTTAAATTCTGCTTTATATCCAGATTTACCGGGGATCTTTTTCTAAGCAAAAGTTGAACATTTTGATTAACATCAAAATGTAAAAGATTTAAATGGCTTGATTTATATTCTGTAAATATATATATGGCTCCACTAATGCCGTGTTCAGATTGCCTGCGGCTAAAAAGCCGCAGGCAGAGCCGTCGCTGGAAGCTGGAAATCGGCGGCTTCCAGCTAAAAGCAGCACAGGAAACGCCGGCTTCACAGTGAACTTCACAGACCCTGGGCCACAACTAGGGTAGTACTAGCAGTGCCACCATCCAGGAAGCAAGAGGGGGATTGGGTATAGCAGAAGTTGGAACGCAGCAGTTATATACTATAGCAGTAGTGATTTCTCCACTGTGCCCTAGCGTTGGCTCCTCTGAACCCTGAGGTATTGCTAAAGAAAACTGACAGGTAAGCATTACTATAGAATCCATATTTTACATATTGATATGGCGTGGAGCGAGTCTGAGTATCGTGTATTGGATTTTCTGCACAGACCAAGGAGAGGCAATGTGTAAGTAGATTTTGACACTGTCCATGTGTCTACTAAAAACAGCAGGATTGCACAATCTTTTGTCTTTTTCTTCCTTGAGTTCATCTGAGGAACCTTCGGAGAACACACTGGTTCACTCTGATGGTGGAAGGGAAGGAAAGCAGCTGTGAGAACAGTGTGAGTAGTTGTATTTATGAATGAGAGAAGTCGATACAGTGTTGAACTATATGGTTTGTCTTTCACTTTTATGATCGAGGACGTGAGAAAGGTAAAAGATCAAGAGAAGAACCATAGATTATCCACAAATAAGAAAGGAACAACAACTGGAATATTAATAAGGGTCAGCATAGCTGTGAACGTTTTGAACAGTGACCGTAGCAGCGGTTGACGTATCGATATCAATTATTGTGTGAAGGACTTAAGGTGGCCATTCACAGACCTAATTTTACCCAAAACCCACGATACCCACTAAAACCCCCCAACGGCGACAAAACCTTTTTTGATTTTGATCATCTTTGGATTACATGCAGGCTGCTGAACTACAGGGGGCTGATCCAGAGTTTGGGAGTAAAGGTAAATAAGGTGTAGACCTGTTTTCTCAAATTGGGAAAACAGAATTAGAGTTTAGTGGTGATGCTTCAAGCTCAACTCTAATTTATAAATTAAACAAACTGCTATTCTGATATCTTTGCGCAAAAAGTTTTTTATCTGCATGAAATACATTTAAAATTCATCTGCGGCCCTCACATTGCAACATGGTTTTGCTCAGCTCTACACTTGCCCCTAAAAAAGGTGTCAACTCTAAATCAGCCCCCAGGACTACAAGACTAGAATTACTAGTTACTCTAAATTGGGACTAGTAAGTTCCAGCATTGTTAAAATAGAGTAATGTCAGCATGTTAGATCTGTAGAACTGTTTATCTTACCAATATCAACATTCCTTATTACACCCATTCACTTTTATGCATTAATTATGTAGGAATCTGACGAAGGTTATGACTAGAATAGTGAATAATATAATTAAATCAAGAAAGGCGAAAAATGTTTGTTTTTGCTTTTCTGACCCATTTACACCATTTTCGTAACGAACGCTTAAAATTCAAAAAAGTAATGTATTGGCTTAAAAATATCAAAGCTCCCTGATTTCTGTGTCTATATAGTGGTCCTTGCAAACCCCATACAAATTCAGTTGTTTAAGCCAATTTATTATGCATGTCTTTTGTGCTTGTGAGCACTGTAACATGAAGAATTGTCATACTGAAATTCAGACTGGTAATTATGCATGTGACCTTTTTGATTTATGGAAATCTGGTTTTAACAAATACAACATATAATGCTTGAAAAAAACAAGAAACATTGTTGTATGAATTACAGAGCGTTCCAAAATACTAATTACCTTTTTTGCCCTCTTCCCAAAGAGCTGCTGCATGAGTCATCTCTTTCCATTATTAGAGCTCATCTATGCTCTGCCTACAGAGAATGTTTAATCGCTTCCTGCAACGTGTAAAGCATAAAGATAAAATGCTGTTTGGTAAATATTAAGAAAATAAAAATACAAAGAAAACTGGATCAAGAAATGTGTTTCTCATGTTTAATATTTTTCTACAGAATGTTTTTATTATTATAAAATCCTTTTTATATTTTAATTATGAGTGTTTACCAGAAAACAACAACAAAACACCCCCTTACGTTTTACAACGCCAAAGCCTAAATACCTAGTAATTATCCACCGCTAGCATAAAATGCACACATGTGGAGGAAGGTATGGTAAACTGAAATAGCACAATGAATAACTTAATATTCAGTTCTGATAATATGCTATTTTTTCATATGCAAAATAAAAAAGACCTGCAGCATGAGACATCCCCATATCCTATTAGCCTATTTAGGTATTTTCAGGAGCGCCACAGGTGGCTCCTCCTCTGCAGCTCCCTTCTATCATCAGTATAGAGGTTTTATACATACAAAGGGTAGGAACGGAAAACTAACACATAAAGGAAAGAAGAGAGGCTGGAGACATAACAAGGGGAAAAGGGAGGCTGGAGATATAACAAGGGGGAGGAGGGAGGCTGGAGACATAACAAGGGGGAGAAGGGAGGCTGGAGACATAACAGGGGAGAGAAGGGAGGCTGGAGACATAACAAGGAAGAGAAGGTAGGGTGAAGACATAACAAGGGAGTTAAGGGAGGCTGGAGACATAACAAGGAAGAGAAGGGAGGCTGGAGACATAACAAGGAAGAGAAGGGAGGCTGGA
>JABWIB010001813.1:0-13258 GCA_016617825.1 Platyplectrum ornatum | reverse complement strand
AAAGCAGCGATCGGCTAGTCATAACTGACTAGCCAATCGCGTGCTTTTCCGGGGACGGGACCACTAATTTTGGTCCTCCCCGGCTTCCTTATGATGGCAGCTGTCAGATGACANCTGCCATCATGATCCTGTCCCCCCGCGATGCCGCGGGGAGACCTTTAAACGAGCGCCGTACATGTACGGCGCTCGTCATTACGGACCTTCCCACTGCGCCGTACATGTACGGCGCAGGGCGGGAAGGGGTTAAAAATTACTGTGGGTTTTTATTGCTTGAAAAAATTGGGTCACATTTAAGAACAAAACATTTCCATTTAATTATCTTTTTCATTTGCTCCGTATATGATTTGAGTGATAAACAGTGGGCCTGTCTTGATATGTTTCACATCATTTCTATATTTGTTTTCTGGTAATGTATTTCTCACTTTTGGAGAAGTACTTGTTTAAGAGACTTTTCAACTAACGTCTGAGGGTAATTCTTTAACATAAAAGACTCTTTCATCACTTCTACCTGCTTCAGAAATTCTGTTGAAGAACAGTTTATCCTTAATCTGAGAAACTGGACCTTTGGAATGCTGGGCTTCCATTTTGTTTGGTGGCAGCTATTAAAGTGCAAAAATTGGTTTGTATCAACATCTGTTTTACAGTTTTTTGTGTTTATAGTAGAATTATCTATAAATACTGTGATGTCAAGAAAATGAATTTCCAAATCACTAACACTTTGGGTGAATTTTAATCCAAATTTGTTATAATTGATATACAACTAAAATCGTGTTGTGGAAGATAAATACCCATCCCAAATGAAAAAAAGGTCATCTATGTAGCAACTGTGACCAGATTTTTTCCGAACGGTAGAGGTTAGCCTAGCTCGAGCGAATCTGATCCCCATATCGGTCCCTCTACATTGCAATTAATAATCACTGTAAAAAATAAACAAATTGCGTTATAAAATAAAATAGACACTGTCCACCAAGAATTCCCTTAATTCATCAGAAATTTCTCCATTATTCTGTACAACAGAGTCAATTGTGTTAATACCCTCAACATGTGGTATGTTTGAGAGATTCAACATCCACAAAGTTAGAAAAAAGTCAAGATGATGGGACAACCTGGGGGGTTAGTGAATCTTCGGTAAGTGGTAAAAGGTGGGTATATCTATAAACCCTATCTCTAGCTTGCTCAATGTAAGTTTTGTATTTAACACAGAGCTACTTAGACATTAATTTTTCGTACAATGTCACATCTTGTAATTGGAGAATTGCCTCTGTGATGTACATTGATCCTTGTCGCCGGGCTTCTAAAGGTATACACCCTGTTTCTAATTCCAGAGGATAAAAATCAGACTTATTTTTAAGTGTTCTTATCATCAAAGTCCATAGGTTCATCTGCACAGAAGCCCTGAAAGGCATTAGTGTATTTTTCAATAATAACGACATATCCATAATAGTCTCATCTTGTGAATCCAACATTGAATTTTCAGTATTAGTTTGGTTATAAGTTTCTTTGGTTCTTTGTTCTACAGACACCTCTAACATAGTGATTCAAATCAACAAATAAAGAAAAAAAATTAGGTTTGGCTGATGGTGCACAGTTAAGTCCTCTAGAAAGAAGAGTGGATTCTTCTGTTGAAAGATCCCCTTGAGGACAAGTTATAGATCTTCTCACTGGAGGGTGTAGTTGTTGTGTTTTGGGGTTTTCCCCTCTTCCTCCTATTACCTTCTCAAAACCCCTTTCTTCCCTGTCTCTTTTTGGGTGAATGACCTTATAGTGATGCTCTTATAGTTCCCTAAAAAAAACCTTAGAACTAATAGTACCTACAAGTAATCGCTTGACAAGAATACTACTATTTTGACTTATAAGAAGCATTCTTGCAGGATGGCTATTTTTATGGTGTGATACATTTATCTTGTCATATAAGTTGAAAAACTCTTATAGGGTATACACATAGAGATATATTGTGCATATTGATATGTACTAATGATTTTGCTGATTTTATGAAACAAAAATATATTGTAATTACTAGTCATTATTAATTACTGTGAGGCATTTTGCCTGCCCCCGCAAGTGGTGCAGTGACAGCAACAAATAATTCATGGTAAGCTCAAGAAAAATTTCCAGCCATTTAGACAGTCCACACATCAGAGAATCATTTTCCAATACTGGGAACAATAAACAATAATGCTTTTGACTGCAGAGGCTGCATGAGATGCCTATTTACATCACTGAACCAATTTTAGGATGAGAAAGTGCCAACCACAAAACAAGCATAACGAATGGCTTGAGAGATATTAAAAACATGCATCATTGGCAGATCGTATTTATCAATAATCTGTTTGGCAGTTACAATGCTTTTCATTCTAAAATCTACAAGATCCTGAATATAAGATATTCCCTTAGTACCCCATAAACTAAATGAATAACCCACCTCCCCATTCTGGAATCCCAGATTGTTCAATAGTGGAAGAATAAGAGAACTTTGAACTTGTTTTTCCAAATCAATCTCCATACCCACCACGCTGACATCGGTAGGGTGTTGTCAAGCTTGTTATCCGGTAAACCAGACCACAGGGTATTAAGAAACTTTGGGCCAGATTCTGCTTTTCACTCTCACTACTTACACACAAGAGTTACACTCTCATGGCCAAAACCATGTTGATTTGCAGGGTTTGAAAATTTATTTAATTGCAAACAGCATGACAAGTGACAGCTGAAGTTTCCAAGCACAAGTCTAATAGCAGTGTAACTGAAATATTGGTCAGTTTCTGTGTGCAACATGCAACAATAAAGTATTCTCACTGCATGCAAACACTGACATTCATTATAGCTACCCTGCAATTCATCATGGTTTTACCTATGAGAGTGTAACTCTTGCGTGTAAGTCTTGATAATGAAAAGGTGAATCCAGCCCTTTGTTAGGTATCCGATAGTAATGACTAACCAATAGTTATAGGAGTATTTACGTTTGTGCGGTGCCACCAGTCCTTAATAATTCTTAATATACTAATTTGATTGCATACTTCATCATCTAAAGGTAAAGGTAAAAGCAACGTTATTTGGACAGAAAAATGGGGAGAAACTGTAGAGGGTAAAGCAACTTGAGACACTTATCATTTTGAGGAGGTTTGCCCTTCCCAAGAGGCAACTTTTCCCATCCCACTATTTCCTGAAGAACCTTTATATGGTGTCTGCAAATTCAGGGAGTGTTCCCATATAGACATGGGAGATGAATGAACCCATTTCAAATGGAATGGATTACTCCATGGTGGAGTTGTTATTGGGCACAGGTTCAAGACAACATACTTAACCTGATTTATAGAGAATCCGAGTATTACACCAAAAGATTCTGTTTTGACAAAGATGAAAGTTTGAGAGTCCATTTGGTAGGAAATATAGAGGAGAGAGTTGTCGTAAAAGCAGAAATTTTGATAGTGTGGGAACCAGTAGTAAGCACTGGATAAATGAAAAAGGAGCAGGGACAATGAGCAACCCTGTGTCGTACCAAAGATTCAATGTGTCAAAGATTCAATTTATCCAAACTAAGAAGAATGGGCACAGAGAAGGGAGTCTGAGCAGTATATTGAAATACAACTGCCACTATAGCACTGTCTGTCATGGGTGAAACCCAACTGATGGTAAGTTTAAAGGGCAGGAAGAATACATTGTAGACAGACAGCTTTAATTTTCACTAGGATTTTAAAGTCCTGATTTAATAATGTTATAGGGCAATAGGAAGAGACCAGCTTCATAACTGGGTTTAGGGAGATGGTATTGTCATCATTAAAATTGGTAACAAAGAAATATCATTGTATAACAATTGGAATAAGGAAGTCAAATGGGGGCCAGGTTAGGTTTCAAAACCTAACAACTCTGAAGTAATGCCATGTGAGCCTGGCGATTTGTTATTATGAAGATATTAAATAGTACAGACAACCTTCTCCAGTCAACAGCCCCTCTGACCCAGGCACCTCAAAACTTCTCTCCCTCTCCTTCTCCCTCAGCCAGAAACAGTGGACATCTGCCCCAACCCACAAGCAACTACCTCCCCACTCTGCCAATCTGTCAATGGCCTCCCATTTCAGAATTTTGTTCAAAGTCACTCACTACAACCCACAAGGCTCTCTCCTCTTCCTCTGCTCCCTACCTCTCCGCACTTATGTCCATCAACCCTCCCTCTCATCCCTTCTTCTGACAACCACTGCCTCACATCCCACAAGATTTCTACCTGTCACTCACATATCTATCTATAGCCAAGAATTCTCCCGATCTGTCCCCTTACACTGAAATGACCAGCCTTAACTTATTACCTCTTCTCCATCTAATCAATCAATCTCTAATCCCATTTTCTTCTGTACTGTCCACCCCTCCTGCTTAGCATGTTAACTCACATGAGTAGTACCCTCCACCCCCCTGTCATCTCCCTTTACCTGATGCCATCTATTCTCCCCTTCTATTTCTCCTGGAACTTTCTCTGCCTTCCTTCCTTTTTCAGCAAATGGCTAGTTTCATGCTACTTAATCATATGGCTATTTTCATGCTTTCTACATTATGCTTTCTACTTTTATTATTCTGTACTTATTCTTGCACTAATCTTTTACTTCATTTTGTTATCCATTTCACACTCTACTATGCTGTATTCTTTTAGCTATATTTCTAACTTTGTACACCATGTTCTCTGTATTGTTCTGTATTCCATGTTGTGCTGCACTGCGGAAGCTGTGCGGCTAATGGACAAACGCATCAGAGAAAACCACTAATTAAGAAGAGTGTCAGGAATGAATAACCATGTTTACTACCATATGTGATTGCTTTGCCGACATAGTCTGCAAATATCTATTGGGACCCAACGTTAAATCCTTGGCTGATACAGAATACAAGAATGCCTCTCTCCAATACATTGCGATTTATACTAGAAGCTACAAATAAAGTGATTCAGAGATTCCTGATATACTGCACGTGGACTCCACTGCTTCAATCTGATCTCCACTGAGCACAGGATAAGGAGGTGCAAACAAAGTGATAATGGGAGATCAAACGCACTGCACTTATAACAGTAAGATTAAAGCCTCTAACAATAATAGACATAGCAACATTCGCTATCATTTTTTTGGCATGAATAATTGAAAGAGCACTCTTGTCACACTGTCAGCAAATTGAACTGATAACTCTTCAGCAAAGGAACTATTATCTCTTTATGGTTGTGTCAATACACAGATAATAGCGATTCAACACACTGCTACAATAGTTCATTTTATCACAGTAAAATTATTAATCACTTCTCTTTAACATCTGGAATTTGCACAATCAAAGCAACTGCAGTAATTCAAATCAATATTTACTGATTTTGGAAAGATAATGGCACGTTACAAAAAGAAAGTACATAGAAAGTGACAGCAGATAAGTGCCACATGGCTCATCCAGTCTGCCCAGTTGTGTATTTAAAATTATACTGACATTCTCTATTTTGTTTGAGACTCAGAATACCCTTATATTTATCCCAATCGTGATTAAACTGTTCTGTAGCCTCCACCACATCTGATGGGAGGCTCCATCAGATTAGGATTAGGCTCCTTCTCTCCAGTTTATACGCATGCCCTCGTGTTCTACTACTGCTGCTATTATATCACCCCTATCCCTTCTCTGTTGCAAGCTATAGATATTTCGTTACTATAGTCTTTCCGTATAGTTTTTGTTGGTCATACAATTTTGGTGGCTCGTCTTTGCACTTTCTCTAATTTAGAATTGAACACAACATTCTAGGTGAGGCCGTACCAATGCTCAATGCATTACTAATTCCCTCGTTCTGCTACTAATTCCTCTCCCTATGCAACCAAACATCTGAATTGCCTTTTTCAAGCCACAGTAACAAGGCTGGTACATGGTTCTGGACTTTGTTCATTCTTTTTTTTTTTATCATGTTTATAAATTATAAAGTTTCTATCCATATTGTGGCAAATATAGGAACCCCATATATTAGGGTATCAGTACTGTTTTATACATTTGTAATGGTTTTCCTTTATGTATATGTTATGTAATTTTCATAACTGAAATTATTACTGTTTGTACCTTAATGCATTTACTGTGTGTGGCACCATATAAATAACATTAATAATATTAATAATAACAATAAGTAGAGGCTGACCCATGTTCAGGTATTGTGAGCCTGTCACAAGCATGACTTCACCTGGATCCAGCATATTTTTTATAAAGCAATGTGCCTCGTGAACCTCCGTGGATATGTAATCACTCACATATCGGGTAATGTGTAATTTTTCTGGGAATAGAAGTGCAAAGCGAATACTGAATTTACATAAGGGTCCAAAGGCTCTACGCTGCTGAGAGATCTGGCCTGAGAAATCTTGGAATATCAGTACTTTAAATGAGTTAACCATCAGGGAGCTAAGTTTATGATAGGCTTGCAGAATGGCTGTTGATTTTCTTTAACTATTTATCTGTGGATTTTTTATACTGTTTCTTGGTCATATTTATGCAATTAGTGATGTTATAGGATATACTTATTGTTTGAGTGTTCATTAGGTGCCCTGTCTCTCTTGGTTCACAGCCCAGAGTGTTATTATTGGAAGATAACCAAAATTCCTGCGATGTCATGTATGATACATGTAGCAGCGCTGTATACATATATCAAACATGACAACGTTATAAGAGCAGTGTAAAGCACACTTAATAACAGAAGTATATAGACTTCTACCTGCATCAAACCGGCACATCAATTTACCCTAAGTTTTGCCAATATTTTCATGGCAGCCTGGGATGAGGAGTTTACATGGAAAGATCAAATATGGGAACAGGTGCTGCCCTTATGGATAAGGTACATAGATGAGGTACTGTTCATATGGACAGGCACCCATGAAGAACTCACACATTTTTGTGACCATTTAAACAAAACCGAGGAGATAGAGTACAAGAAATGCAGTGGAAATGGTAAAATGATTTAATGAAAAAGACTATAAAAAAAAATTGGAGGACTCAGTAAGGACAGTACAGCAAAGAGACTCAATACAATTGTTAACACATACATAAATATTGGGGTACATTGAACCTACTGAACAAAGCATTAACTTATCACCATCATTTTATCTAGACCAAGGCCTAAAATTTGGGAAATTCCCTAGTTCACAGTGCCTGTAGAAGGTACCACTAGCACCCAATGGAAGCAAATCAAAAGGTTTCTTTAGATGTGATAGTTGTTTGGTATGTAAGAACCACAGAACACAAGAGAGTAAAATCATGGATTATACGAGCATATATCTTGTGCAATGCGAATGTTCAAAACAATATATAGCTAGACCATTAAAAGGTTGGCTGAGCATTAAAGAGACATTAGGAAAGGATTCGATCACTCCTGTCACTCCATTTCTTTAAAACACACAAATGCTCCACAACCTCCATAAGACTCATGATAGGGATATTGGAAAAAAAAACATACCACCAGAGGAGTTAGTAAAAGCAGAAATGCCCCACATATATGACCTAAACACCATACACCCTGCATGTGTGATCTCAGATTTTGTGTTGAAATGGTTCCTATAACATCATAAATGGGACTATACAATTATAGAATAGACAATATGCTATTCATATTGAAAAAGTGTTTGGTAAGCTGATAACCTTTGGTTCTCAGACCCAGACTAAACAAACATCTTAGAGCACTATCTGTTGCCTATAAAGTACACTCTACAATCCAGCGAGACAGCAGCTGCTTTCCAGCGGCAATCCACCCAAAATGGAATTGTTTTAGAAAAAACATAATGTTAACCTCAATGTATCCCCCTGTATTGTGCATGGCGTGTCACCTTGTATTGTCCATGGTGTATCCCCTATATTGTGCTTGGTATATCCCCCTCTATTGGTTTTCATTAAACCAAGCCCACACTTCTCTACCCATTAACAAGCAGTTCTAAGAACCGATTCCTATATTAGGTATAGGTTCTACAGAACCTGTTAGAACTGGCTGAATCCCACCACTGGCAACATCCCAACATGTCAATCTCCCTGCTTCGTAAATTTAGGTCCAGATGTTGCAAAACTACATCGTACCTCAACAAAGGGAAAATTGTATACTTAACTATTGAAAGATTTAAAAGAAAGTAAACTATGTATTCCTATTTAATCAATAATATTTTTATAAGCTTATCAACCATGCAGGGTATACAGAACAAAGAATTAGCTATGGTGATAATACTTAATATACTCAGCAGTGATACAGATCTTTTCATGAGTGGCAACTGCAGTTTAATGGCAAAAAAAATGCAAAGTCATGCACTTAGGACACAAAAACCCTAATGCTCAATATAGCATTAATGGCATATAAATTACAAAACACTGAAGAGGAAAGGGATTTAGGGGTCACCATTTCATTTGACTCAGGCAATGTAACAAAGCCATCAGAAAGGCAAGTCAGATGGTTGCATAGGGAGAGGAACTAGTAGCAGAAAGAGCAGTGGTGGAACTACCGGCGGTGCAACTGCTGCAGAGCCCCAAGGACCACAATGACACTGGGGCTTGAAGCGGCTGAAGTATCGGCCCCTGAAGAAAATAAAAAAACAGCAGCTGCAGACTTCAGATGTAAGACACACAGCGCGGCCAAAATCTGCGCATGTGTAGTAGCTCCATTATCATTTCAAGGGTGCCAGCACTTCACTGATGGCCCTGACACTAGTACAGAGCCTGGCTGGCTCAGAAAATTGTTTATGGCGATGTCCAGCCAGGCTCTGTATGTCGGATGTGTGTATATATATATCCAAAATATACACATATAATATATACACTCAGGGCCGCCAAGACAAAATCCGGGCCCGAGTAGAGCAACTTTTTGGAGCCCTCTAAATAAAGCAAAACGAATGATGATATAAATAACTAGATATTCAAATAAGATTCCCTATAAGAATTCTATCTAATACCTCTAATGGCGCATGGAGTGGGCTACTCACTAGTTACCGTATATACTCGAGTATAAGCCGACCCGAATATAAGCCGAGGCCCTTAATTTCACCTAATTTTAAACTGGGATAATTCATTAACATCATACAGGACAATGACTCGAGTATAAGCCGAGGGGTGCACTTTCAGAACAAAAAAGTGTGCTGAAAAACTAGGCTTATACTCGAGTATATACAGTAATAATGTATCTGATACATTATGATCGCAGCAGGAATAGAGGAGCTAGCCTGGCCTACAGAACATATACTAACAAAACAAAGAGAAACTCCTGCGCTGAATCACACTATACCTCACAATACAGATAACCAGACTGGAACGTTTTACATATTATAATTTATTTAGATACAAAAATTACAATAATAAATGAGTAACAGAGATATACACAAAAACCAACACCTACTATGGAGATACAGGGGCTGATCCTTGCGCCTTGTGGCTGAATGTGGGTGTAAAGCGTGCAGTTTTTAGCGTTTTTTTGCACTGCGCATGCTCGCTGAACTCTCGCGTGCCTCTGCGCGCCTCTGCGCCTCCTTGTTTTTGGACACCGGATAATGGGTGTGCCAGGATATTTTAATGAGATTTTGGGGTGTGGCTGGTGTGGCACTTAGCGCTGCGCATTGAGATTATTGACCATCTGCGGCCTTTTGCTTGCGGGTGCCTGGGGATGGTGCAGCTGGTATATTTGCTATACTTAGCTGATAGTTCAGCATATTTAAAATAGTTGCAGAAAGTGTTCCCTGGCCTGCACTCTGTTTTGTGCAGTGTTGCATCTTTGTTGTGTCAACTTGTGTAATAGCTTTTACATTGGACAATGCAGACTTTTTATTGACAGTAAACCACTGAAATGATTTACATTGTTTACATTGATTTACATTACATTTACATAATTGTTTCCAGCTACGAGTTCTGTGGGACTGTATAATAATTTTCAGTGGCTTATTTCCTTTATATTTGAAAATGCTACGGAAATGACAACAGTCCTACAACATCTTCATTTTATGTTTTTCTGTTATTTATGTTAATGAAAAAAAAAAGTGATGTAACATATTCAGAGTCTCTGAGTAATCTGAGTAATGGATTTTGGAAGTCCTAATACTGGCTAATAGCTAATAGGTTCCCCTAATCAGCAACTATGTGGGATGTTTTATGGATAACATATCCCAATTCAATGTATGGTCAAAAGAATCCAATGCTTGACTAGTTGTGTACAATCATAACAAGTATTTGTTATGATTTTACACCAGCCAGGGGCATAACTAGAATTTGGGGGGGCCCCATAGCAGAATTTTCAATGGGGCCCCCAATGCCTCTGCCAAGACAGAAATGATAGACGGTGGTTGGGGGTGTGTTGAGGGTATATATATATATATATATATATATATATATATATATCCCCATCACACTGTACATATCAGGGATCAAGGCTGCCTTAGCTCAAAGGAGTGAGAACAGCTGCATGAAGAAGAAAAGAACAAAATACACAGATTAGGGAAGATCCTAAACAAGTGTAGAACATGCCATTAGGTGTACAGCTGAGTATATAACTGGTTAACTGTCTCTTATGGGGATCGTGGCTGCCGTAACTCACAGCAGCTACATGCAGGAGAGAAGTACATCTCATGCAATGCACAGTCTAGGGAGAGTCATACACAAGTTTAGAACATTCCATATATTACAAATTAATTCCATGACTATGTAACTCAGGGGTTCCCAAACTGTGTGCCATGGCTCCCTGGGGTGCCGTGGCGCTGTCATTGGGGTGCCGCGGAATGTTTTTTACAACGTGGTGCCACACTGCTAGTGTAACTTAGAAGTGCAATTTTACCTCTTGTATAGAAGCAACATGGGATTCGATGTCAACCTGAAGCGTTTCTGCCTTTACCTAAATAGTTATTACAGTATTGTGTACTATTGTGACTCAAAAACTTAAGAAATTNGAATTTATTNTGTCTTAGGGGAGCCTTGAAAAATTATGGAGGACCCTAAGGGTGCCTCCACTGAAAAAGTTTGGGAACCACTGATCTAACTGATTAACTGTCTCTGACAGGCCCCATAGCAATTGCACCCCCTGCACCCTGACAGCAGCAGTTTTGTTCCTCGGGCAGTTTATCCAGTCGCTCAGGTCCAGTTTCACGCTGATGTTCTCCTGCACACTCTTGTTCATAATAGTGTAGCTCAGTGTGGTGCAAAAAGTAAATGCTGACCTCAACGGATGCGTCACTGATTATCCATTTCAGCTGCTGATAATGGGGAGCTTTGGCAGAGAGCTATGGGAGCCTACGTAATGGAGACTTGAAACCTGGCCATTTCTGGAGCCCATGAACTAGTGAAGAAGGTAAATACTGAGCTTTGTCACAATTTAAGTGCACTCACTAGGAACTCTGAATTCCTTTTACACTCCTTGTAAATGACAGCTGTAGCTGATAGCTGAGATAGCTGTACCAACATTTGCTTGTTTTGCGTGTTATTTGAATAATAGCTTATACTGTATAGTCCATTTAGATATATCCTCAGCACTGGTTATAAATTATTTACTTCTATACAGGTGCAATTGTGATAAATACAATACAATAAAAAACAAACAAGGATGTGGACATGATAAAATTAGAAAACAACTTTCAATGCATATAGTCATTCAGTGTATATATGGATATGTATATCTCTATTGAACACATGTAATACTACAGTAGCACTGAACTAATGCTGAGTATTTGTAATGAATTTAAAATGCAAAGGAAATGTAGTCAGTCCTTATTACTTAACTATAGGTGATCACTAATATCCTCTGCTGCAGCAGGCTTTATTTATTAATCGCAATGACTTCTATCGCTACATAAAGGCTTATTAACCTGACAATCCATTCAGTTTTATTAGAAGAACAAACCGCTAGAGTACCCTTGAGGCAATTATTTGTATTCAAAACTAGATTCCATGTCCAGGAACACAGACACTGGTTAGAAAATAAACAGTTTCACAAAAGTGAATCATTGAATAATGCCTTATAAGGGTTGTCTCTTGAGAATTGCAGAGGGGCAAGTAGAGTGAATGACACATATTTTTTGTCAACACATTACCTGCTGATTGTCATTTGTAAGGTAAAGCAAAAAGGTACAGAGTGATAGCTCAGGGAATGATTGGCTTTACCTGTGTATCACTGAACTAAATGTTGAAGAGACCATGCTGGAACAATTTAGTTTTTTCAAATATATTTGGTGGTCTTGTCAGGTCGACAGCTGTGCTTATTTACTAGCAATACTGGCTAGCTCCAAACCAGTCTGAGGACATCTTATATATCATATGAATAACAGCTAGTACTAGTACTTTGCATGGTAAAGTAAAATGAAAGGTAATGGGCTGTGTTTCACAGCTGTATAAGTGATACTGCTGTCTTCAAACACAGTTTTCTAAATAATGTCCTTTAGATGGTGTTAGCATTAGGATACTATATTAATTACAGTAAATTATTGTATACATTATTAAAAATAGAGTAATAAATCTGAAATAGACTTAAGTACTTTACTCATGTACATGAAAAAAAAATCTTCCTGCACCTTCCCTTCTGAGCCCTTTTGTGTGCCCAAATAGCGTTTTATAACCATATGTGGGATATTTTAAAAATCTGTAGAATCAGAAGATTACATTTTAAGTTTTGTCTCCTGGTTAACATCTGTCCTGTTACAGAATAAAATGGAATAAAATGAAAATAAAATTTTCTAAAAAACAGGGAAATTTTAAGATGTTGAAAAAAGAGGGTGGGTCAAAGATAACAGTGCTAAATTAAGCTGCTAATCCTACAAGTCACTATATGTGTCCAAAGCTAGTTGCATAGAAAGATGTTAAGATGTTATCCTCACTTGCTTTAATTCCTGTTAAACCCCTAGAGGGGGAACAAAATGTTGTTTGAATACTTCACTGTGTGCCTTTTTAAAATGGGTTGATTTATGGGGGGGTTCTACTAACACACAGGCCACATCCAAACTGAACTGGTCCCTAAACTTTTGAAACTTTGAAATTTTCTTAAAACCCTCCTACCGTCCTAAAAAGTAAAAGGAGTTTTTATTTAAACAATTAGAAATATGGTAATTACAAGTTATTAACAATTTTGTGTGGTATGGCTATCTGGTGGTATGGCTATAAGCAGAAAATATATTTTGAAAATGGCAGACTTTTAAATTTTTTCACAAAATGTTGGTATTTTTTAGTGATGAGCGGGTTCGGATTCTTGGAATCCGACCCACCCGAATTTTGGGGATCCGAGTGCCAAGCCGAGCGGCTCGGCACTCTCCCCCCCGTTCGCGAGCGT
>JABWIB010001811.1:0-61635 GCA_016617825.1 Platyplectrum ornatum | reverse complement strand
CAATCCTGTGTATGATGTTATGATGCTGTGGGGAGTTTCATGTACTGTTATTTTGTTTTTCCCTCAGAGTTGTAAAATTTCAATAAAAATGTTCAAACAAAAAAAAGAAGCCTCTTTGCAGTTACTATGATCATTCGGGGCTTGAAAAAGTCTGAGAGACTTAAAGAACTTTTGTTTATTTGCGGGTTGTGCCTACTAAACACGCCACTGGAGCGGATACCGCCAGATGGGGATTTCTGCTGCGTGTAGCTTGGAGCATTTGGAGTGAGCCAGAGCCGGACACACTGAACGGAGAGACACTAGCTGAGGCTGATGATCGGATATTATGTGTGACTGTATGAGATCAAGTCCCAAAGTTTGAATCCATTTGCCATCTTGGGATTCCAGTGAATACAAATAATTAATTGCCTTATTACACCATGGCAACATCGTTTCATTGGAACCTTTATCAGCAGCTCTCTGGAGTTTGTGGCACTGTCTAAGATTCCCATTGTGCTTATATGGCTCCCAGAACGCTCATAATTTAATGATTATCTGAGGGAAGCTCACTGTTCTAAATATATCTATCATCCTCCTTTTCATTATCAACTAGGAGTACCATCTTATCAACCTGCAGTTTACTCCTATTGGAAGCTAGTCCACTCCGGAGCAGGCCACTCCGTAGAGAGGACATTGGGACATACAGAGAGTGGTGAGATCCAAGCTATACATCACAACATCTTATTTCCGTATATATTTTTATGATATTTATTTTACTTATTACAATTTTTTTGTGTGTTAATTACTATATGTGTTTTTAGATTAAACATTGTTATTTACAAATCGCTTTAGTGTATTATTTCAGCCATTCGGATATTCATAGTGATTTTTTAGCGCATAAAATTCTGTTTTGTTTTTAAATAATTTCTAGAAGCAAGTTCAGGGTGAGAGGACAACAGAAAGACACTTACCTGAACAGTCTCTTCTCTGCCAGTGTATTTTCCAATTTGGGTCAATCCACTAATGAAGATTCCAATAACAGGAAGTAGTTTTCTTGTCTCAATTTTTTGCCCATCTATATACAATGTAGCGTCTTCTTCTGTTACTAAAAGTCGTATTTGATGCCAATTTTCATTAAATAATATCTATTTTAGGAAAATAAATGCATCATTTTATTACTTCAATACATTACATTAATGTAAGAATTTTATTTAGTTCATTAAATGAAGCAGCATTTTAACTAAGCTATTTATACAAATTGCTATTTATTACATTTCCCTTTGCATCAATATAGGCAATCGGCCTGATCAAGAGTAGTGTGCCCGCCTGTTTTTAAAACAGATACTTATGTAGATGTTGGCTGTCTGTATGTTGGAAATGTAATATTTGTATTAGGTAACACATCCTGCTCTATAATTATGCGATGGCCACATTTTCTGAGGGGCTGGTGCAAAAATATAGGGACCAAGTGTTCTCCAAGTGCCGTAAGGGCAAGGTGAGTGTTCTCCAAATGCCGTAAGGACTAGAAGAGTGTTTTCCAAGTGCTGTAAGGGCAAGGGGAGTGTTCTCCAAGTAATGTAAAGGCTAGGGGAGTGTTCTCCAAGAGCTGTTAGGGCAAGGGGAGTGTTCTTCAAATGCCATAAATGTGAGGGAAAGTGTACTCCAAGTGCTGTATGGGCAAGAGGAGTGTTCTTCAAGTGCCATAAGAGCTAGGGGAGTGTTCTTCAAATGCCGAAGGTGCTAGGAGTAGTGTAGTAAGTGCTAGGGGAGTGTCCTCCAAGTGACGTAAATGTGGATGGAGTGTTCTCCAAGTGCTGTAAGTGTGAGGAGAGTGATCTCCATGTGTTTTGAATTTTGTTTATTGGTAGCCATTTTAAATAAATACAATATCAATACAAATCAGTCACCCGGACCCCAAACAAACAACATCATTAGAAAAAGGTGCAAGGTTATTAAGTAACAACAAACAATGTCTATCCTAAATGTTTGGTAATACCAAGGGGGTGAGACAGACAATGATAAAGAAGGGTAAGGAAAAAAGTGGAGAAAAAAACTAAGGAGGGGGGGAGGGAGAGAGACAGTTGAGCAAGAGAGGATGCAAAAATATTAAACTAAGAAAGGCACAACAGCAAGGAGGTAGACTAGGAGGAACCCGGCTGTGAATGTTGGGGGCAAGATTATAGCAAGATATGCCAGGGTGTGCTGATATTCCAGCCATCGAAACCAGGTAGCAGCGTAGCATCCCACAGAGGTCAGGAGCAAACTGTCCATAGTGTGGTAGTATCTAATGCAATGGGCAAGATAGAATGCTCCCCACTTTTTATTTTACGGTGGCTGGTTAAAAGAAATGGCGATATAGAAATTAATAAATATTAAGAAAATAATAGAAGTCCATGGAGATTAATAGTATTTCAATTAAGGCATGGGGGGAAGTGTAAGTATGGAATGCCTCTGTATACACCCCACTTCAAGCCTTGAGCAATATGATAAAATGTAATGGTGGTAATATTAACAATATCTACGACTGATTAAGTAAACCCAAAAATACTTAGAAATAACTAGGAAGAATATATTGATTTTTTACAGAATATTACTGTTTCTATGTTTGTGTTAAATTTTCAAATAGTACCCATTAAATTATTTAGTCATGATGGGTCTCTTACTACATAGTAATAATACTAATAATCATTGGAAATTGGTAAAATAATCTACCGTTAAATTAATTATAATTTATTATATATTAGCTAATTTAATCCAATATTTATGCAAATCCCTGAATTCTGTGTTTTGTTTTATTTTGGTTTTTTAATACCAAAACAAAACACTGAAGTATTGTAGTTATGTAGTTGTTGTAATAGATTCCGAGTTAACAAGTTACAAATGTTTTTATAATTAAATATATTAATGTATCTTAATAGATATATGTAACTAATTAGCTTATGACATCATAAATTCTCTGTTTATTCTACAATCAGCAGTGTATTGTTCATTACCTTAACTCCGGTTGAAGTAAATGTGATCATTTGTGTATAATTTGCTTGACTGGTTGTCGTAAATGATAAAGTTTTGTCTTCTCCATTGATGGAAACTGCAGCTTGTAAGGTGCCATCAGGGGCAACTATTCTCCACAAATCCCATTTCTTCTTGATTTTAAATCTTTGAGTTGATACAAAGACGTAAGATGGAGGAAGACCTTCTGGGAAAACATTTCTATAAAATAGATAAAAAAAAAAGTTATAATATGTTTAATGACACAGCAATCAAACTGGTAGAAGATTTTTTACTTTAAGAAGGAATGGATTCCATACTGGCATAACTACTGTGAGTGCACCACCTGCGGTAGTAACTCAACCTGCACCCACAAACCATATAACAACTGAAAAAAGCTGTCAGCTGTTTGGAGGCAGTGCTCAGTAGCTTTTTTGGCTGCTAGTTATAAATAACTTTTCAGCCGCTGACAGCGTACTACTTTCCGCTGCTAGCAGGAGAATGAGGAGTTTATGGGACACTATGTAACCAAGGTAAATGCAATTGTTAACATCCATTAAAACAGTTTTGAGTATATGGTCATTTATTGGAATTACAAGCGAAAGCATTAATTAGTACATTAATTAAAACAAGTTTTATGCAAACAACCCCAAATAATTTCATTTTCAAAAATTTATGGTGTTAAAGACAAGTTGTGTATTCTCCAAGTTATATAGTAACACACTTTTACCTTGTGAACTCAGTAAGATCAATTTCTGATGTTACTTCATAAGCTTTAAGAGATGGTATGGAACCCTCAACTCTATTGGCTTTCTTCTTATTCATGCCCAAACCTAAAAGTATGTCAAAACCTTTTTCATCTCGTGCTGCCACTGGAATTCTTGTTGGACAAACCGATTCTGCAAACAGAAGTTACAGTCAGTGGCCTTAATAAAAATGATTAATGACTGATCACTGAAGGACATGATTGAATAAGAATGAACAATGCATGTTTACCTATAAATTTCATAAATCACAGTTTCTAATTACATGGTAATATCAATAAAAACAGTAACTCCACAGTCTTCTATTTGTAATATGCATGCTGGGTTGAGAGTTATGCCAAACACATATACAGTATGTGAAGCTAAGCAGTAAAATGTGGAAAAATGTTCTCATGGAGGTCTCGAAATTAATAATATAAACCATGATATTTGTGTGGGATGCAGACCTAATTTCACCCTTTATAAGAATAAAAACTATGCAGGCAACATATCAAATATGGCAACAATTTTGGACATCTGACAAAAGGAGCATATAGTAGAACTTGAAAGTCTTCAGAGATTGTCAACAATATATATTAAGGGAGTGGATAGTCTAAAGAAACAAAAGGCAGACACAGTGTCATTTGTTGAACATAAGCCTTGATTACAGTAATTTGCTACTTACTATTTTAACCAACGTAACCCTTCTTGTGCTTACTTGATACTTACATGTTGCTGCTCACCTTGTGCTGAATCCAGTCTTACAATGCTGCTGTATAACTCCAAGCTCAGCAGCAGTGGGGACCTGACATCTAATGCCCTCATGCCCAGTTAGGTTTATAGTCTCACCTTAATTGTTAACCTCAAAGGACCAGAACCAGATTTACATACTATTGACCTTACGAGCGAGTGGGCAAAACCATGTTGAATAGCAGGGGAGGTAAATTTAATAAGTTGCAAACTGTATTAAAGTTGACAGATGATGTTTCCTAGTCTAATAACAGTGTAACAGAAACACTGGTCAGTATCTGTGTGCAACATGCAACAATAAATTATTTTCCCCGCATACAAAGAATAACATAATTTTTTTTTTCCCATGCAATTCAACATGGTTTTGCCCACTTGCTCGTAACTGACTCGTAAGTTCAACAAGTACTGTACAAGTACTGTAAGTCTGGATCCAGTCCAAAGTGTTTATATTCTGTCAAACCCTCTGATACCACCACATTCATCTTATTATCTTCTTTCTTGATTATCTATGCTGCTACTCGGGACATTTTGTGTTGTTTTTTCTGTCCATCAGCCCTTAGGAGCAGAGATTTCTATCATTATGTTTTACACAAGGCAATTAATATAATATCCCTTTGAATAATTATCTGTATTTATACACTGCATAAATATTTTTTTTATATGGTTGTATGGAATTGTTGTGTTACACACATAGCTTACATACTGACCCACTATAAAGTAAGTAAGCTATTTCAATTGTAGTGTACTATATCTACAGAATGTAAGCTTGCGAGCAGGGCCCTCTACCCCACCCATTCTGCCTGTTACCACCCAGTCATGTCTTATTGATTGTTATATTGTAAAGCGCTACGTAATCTGATGGCGCTATATAAAAACCTGTTAATAAATAAATAATAAATAAACAATTAAATGGCACAGGTTGCTATTGCTACTTATTTAAGTATATTACACATATATATATGATATCTACTCTGTTTTCTGTTTTGGCTTTTTTGGTATATTTGATTATGCTCAAGGTATTCTATCAGTCATTGATTAGTTCCATTCTCTCAAAGACATTGCTCTACTAATAATAACAGCACATAAAACATTAACTAGCCACATTAAATACAATAGTACAGGGTTGCTGATTTTTCCCTCATGAAACAAATAAAAAACCACCAGCATGGGGGTGGAGCAGAGGGTATGACATGTAAATAAATAAATTGTATGCAAATAACACCTGAAGTCCCACTCCTTGATGGTAAATATATTTACTATGAATGGTCAGAACTTGACGTCATCAATCCCTGGCCATTCTTTGTAACGGCTGGGGCTGGTGGCAGCGATTTACATTGAATTACCGTCACAGCCCAGGTCTTGGGATATCTGCTGAAAATATAGGAGAAAATCTGGGAGTGTTGGCAGTCCTGCAATAATACCAACATATGAATAAAGTAAAAAAGGTCTATAGTCTACAGCCAATTATTACTCGATTCTTTAGTCTCATGACAAACCTGTGGAAAAATTGTTATGTCTTATAAAGCATGCAACACATCCACATTTTCAGCAGAGAAAAAAGTTTATATTGCTCATTGATTTTCTTCCATAAATTCAGCTTATTTCACAACTGTATCTACAGAACTGGTCTTTGAAAGCAAAAGAACAATTTTCCCAAGATATCACTCTTCCAACAAGCAGCACATAGTTCAATATAACAGCCATGTCAAGGAATCTTCATTACATTATTTTGGGAGTGAAATTCCTTGAACCATATGTCAGACCATGCAATGCATAGTAGAAGAAAAAATAATATAGCACTTCTATTTTATTTCATTAAAAGTAAAATGTGCATGAACTTTTAATGAAAATAGAATCATATTTATAAGAAAGCTACAAAAAAAATTCTAAAGCAGTTGTTGTACAGATACTGGTATTTGTACCAGTATTTGTATATAAATTGAGACTTATTTAATACACTTCTAATTCAATGCAAATATGCTGCTAAATGAAGTGTAGATTTGTACACAGAAACTTGATGGAGCTGATCCAATGTTTAAGAGAGAAAACAAAGTACCGGAAGTCTTTCTGGAACTGAGCATTCTGGGCTGGTATGTGTAAAGTTAACCCTTCAACACAATCTTTTATGGACATGGGTTGGATTGAACACCATTGTGCATAGAGAAAGTAGGGTTCTGGACATGGCTATTTCACCATCTGGGTGATTTATGTGATCATAACTAGGGAATAAAAATGTAAAAAACGCACCCGCCTACATAAAAATCATATAAAATCAGGATTAGGCCCTTTGTCATTTTGTGCTTAATGATGTTTGATTAATATATTTGAGCAACTTTATTTATTTATGTCATATGAATCATAAATGTTGTTTCTCCATTAGTAGATTCGATCATTTTAAAAGTTGTCAAAGATTATTGTTATTATTAATACTAATAATTGCTACTTTTAATTGTTTTAGCACTAGAATTTTTCCCAGGGGATGTTGTTGTTCTACTACCCTTTACAAACTGATTAAATTTGATTTGCTGTTTTGTTGAGCTTCATCCAGACCCTGACCAGCAAGTCTGACATTTAAAACACCAGCACTGCATTTGTTCCACATTTTAGACTAGGCTGTTCTGCATGGTTTTATCAATGTGTAAATTTGCAACTTTATCTCTCATACTCTCAAACTTTGGATCAGGTCCAATGCGTTTTGCAATAATAGACGGTCTAGCACACTATAAAATAACTGGGATCACATCTACACTTACAATTTAGAACCAGATATGCCCTCGTCAGAAGTTATCAAATATGCCAAAATGTACTCATGCACATTCCGGAAAAACAAACCAGCTTGTGCAATATACCTTTGTGAATCTTACGGTCTCCAAACACTGCTTCCGAAAATGGTGGGTCTGGATAACCTATTTTATTAAAGAAGAAGTACTAAATATATTGTTCACTGAAAAGCAATAGGATAAATATAATTTATGTAAAATATGGATATGGTCTAATGTTTGCATACAATGGTACAGGTAGACGTTGCTCTCAAATTCTGGTTTTGTCTCAAGGTTAAATACACTGAAAAGACCTGATCCAGGATTTTGTGTGACCACACACTCCAGGCTATACAGAGGATGGTGTTTTAGCTAAAACACACATCTCTGAAAGCATGCAGGAAAAAGGGACTTCTTTGCTTCTGTTGGAGCGGTATTTTGGCCACATTGATTTTTCTTTTCATTGATAAAAATACGGGCCATTGATGGTAAAAATTTTGAATGAGTTTTTTAACGCTTAGTTTTACAGAATCAAAAACCTTTAAATTATTTGTTTTTACCAATGGGTATGTATAGTATCAGTATGTCGCTAAATAAAGACATTAATTATATTTTTCATTAAAAAAAAAAACATTTTATTTTACATATAGAAAGATGGTGCAAAGGGAAGGATGCCCTTGTGATTGCAAATTTCAACTCCCCATCTCACATTTAAATATGCGTTCTCGCATATTTACCAGTGCCACTTGTTCTATGCATGGAATACTTGCAGTCTCCTGAATGACCACTGCATACCATATGAAGAATTTTGCTTTCCAAACTCTAGACTACATTCCTGTACTGCATTTGTGTGTATTTTGCAGTCTATCACCGTATTAGTTTAATTTAATTAACAAGACATTGCTTTAATCCACTCACCAAAAGAGCCCAGAATATGAAATCACTCCACAAACTAATTTCTGTTATTTGTTGCCTAGAGCTCTGTTAGTATTATGATAATGGGAATAAAATGAAAAGTGCATGTAAATAACAAAAATGTACACAGCCTGCAGGAATACTTTTCTTTATACTGTTGGTATAGAAATGTGTTTGGTAAGGTTCAGCTAAAGTATTTACTGAAAAAGGGGTCACGGTCATTATCCAAGGCAAGGAACCTGCAAGTGACAAAACCTGCCAGATTCTAATATTGTAATGCATTTTCGAAAGAAATTTGCAAAACATAAACAATGGATCCTGATGTTCCCACAGTTATAGTCTATAGATAGATCCAAGATGATGGTTCAATTTAAAATACATTTAAAAGCGGCGGTATGGAAAAATAGGAAATAATAAATGTGAAAGGAGATTTATAGTTTTGTAATTAAGTCATTGAAGACATGGCATACCCCCGCATACACCCCCACATAGAGCCTTTGCATAGATTGTATGCTTGTTTTTGTTATCTAAATGCATAATGTTACATTTATCTATGTTGAACCTCTTCCATTTGGCCACCCATTCCTCCAGTTTATTTATGTCCCTTTGTAGAGAAACTACATCTTGCTCTGATTTTATTACCCTGCATATTTTGGTACCATCCACAAATATAGAGACTTATCTTTTTAAGCCATCCCCAAAGTTATTTATAAAAATATTAAAAGGAGTGGCCCCAGCACGGAGCCCTGCGGTACACCACTTAAAACATTATACCAGTTAGAAAATGTTACATTTATCACAACTCTCTGTTCCCTTTTCTCCAACCAATTCCCAACCCAAGTACAAATGTTATTTGCTATACTCAGTCCCCAGTGATTAATCTGTATACCTCTCTGTTATGTCATCTTTCAATTATATGTGATTTTCTGAACAGTTATTGTACAATGTTCATAAAATTCCAAATTCACATACTCGTATATCCCACTAAAGTAACTTTAAGATTATATCCAAATGATGTAAAATGTTTTATATATAAAATTGGCATTCTTAAATGTATGCAGAAACTTCTCTAAGAAAAACATTGTAAAGAAATATTTGGCACATTTAGATGGAACTAAAAAATGTATTCTTCCAGTTTAAGCTTCTGGCACAAGGTGGATCAAAAACTGTTCTAACAATTCAAATAAATTTTGTTCTCTTTAAAAATATTATGGCAAATGTAATAAGACCAGTCTTCATAAATTTAGAAAGAAACCAGTTCAAGTGTTAATGCTCTTGACATCATTTTCAGTGTTCCTTTAAATAGAATTTTCATTATAGTACAGAGGAAAATATCAGGGAGTAGATAATAAAATAGTGAATGGAACAGTAAAATTATCAGACCACATTCATTTTGTAATAAAAAAAATTATTATTACCTGTATATAAAAACCAATTGACACAATTTTATAACGGGCCTTTATTTACTAATCTGCGTGAATAGAAGAGTGGATATGTTGCCTATCAGATTCTATCTCTCAGTTTCCTTTTTACATACTAGAGACTGTCAGCTAGAATCAGATTTTACCTCCCCTGCAATTCAACATGGTTTTGCCCATACATGACTAAATCGTGAGGGCCTAAAGATCTTAATCTGGCCCTTTGTTAGAGTAGTTGGCAATATATGCTTATGAAAAACCTTTTTAATGCTGTAACCTTTTAAGTGGATTGTTTATAGATAAATATGACTGTTTTCAAGCACTTCAAATTTTTGTTTATAGGGAGTTGGTCATTTCTTGGAGGTGAACCAGAGTTTAGGTGTAAGAAGGGCCAGTGGTCATCATTAGGCCATCTTAGGCAATTACCTAAAATGCTGGGCCCAGGGGGCGGCAAGGACACCCTCTATTTTCAATAGGGATTCTGGGTTGCACAGACATTTAATGAATTTACAGTTTCTTTTTTTTTAATTCATACTGATCCAGACTTCAAAACTTCTGTGTTTTTTTTTCCACATAATTGAGTCAACAAAGGTAAAGTAGGTTTGGTTATAATATAGGGTTGGGTACATTCTTCAGGATTGTCATTTTTTTGTGATTTTAGAATTAATGTGTTTGTCACCCACTGGCAGTTCTAGATAACGGAGTAGGTCAGGTGAATTTTGCAGCAGTAAGCATGTGTGCCAGATGTGAGCTGGAGGATTCCCTAGCAACACCTAGCCTAGCCACCTAGCAATGCTAGGTGGACAGGTTTTGGGAGATTTGTGCAGATCACCAGCGCTGATATACACTGGTTACTTAAGGTATATCAGCTTAAGTGCTGCTAACTCCACTGGTTGGATATGTGTATATCTAGCAGGCCTACACAGTTACACACATTACTTGCAATTGTATACATTGTGTACAGAATAAATGTCACCATTTACACTGTCACCATTATGGTGCAAAATGTATAAATGTTAACATATTCATCACTCCATAATATTAATGTATACACAGTAACAGTTGGACACCTGTCCAACTGGTTGCTTGAGGATCCAGTTGCATGAAAAATCTGGATCTGGCCCATTTCCTTTGTCCATTATATAGTGCTACTGATTTTGCATTATTATACCAATCTGCAAAAAAAAGTATAAAGTTCTATTTTTGTAACCATATGAGAATATGACATCCAGAGACTTGTCATTCCGCCCCTCTGGCTATAAGGAATAAAATGATCAAAACACAACAATCTTCATATATGTTTGCATTATTTTGTATTATGCACTGGTACACCAAAGGTTACCTTGAATAAAAGACAAGTGGCATTAAATAGTACTTGAATACACCTAGTGAAATGTACAATGTTATAGCTAAAGTCTTCCTGGGGATAAGCCTTTTTATGCTGGGTTTGTGGAGTACAATTACTGTTACTGAAATAGTTTTTAGTTTTAGATGCATTAAATGAAGACTTCATTGGGAGTTATACCTCTCTGGAACACATGTATGTATGCTTTTAGTTTGTATCTTGGAAAGAAAAGAACAACCTGTTTGCAACCAGATCATCAGAATTATTCAGCAGCAAAAAGAATTTCAGCTATCTATGGGCCTTCGCTAAATTGGGGAAAAGAAGACTCAGCAATAAGCATTTATAGATTACAGGCCTAAACCTTCCAGTCTCCAATTTTATTTCATGACACCCCAAATCCTGCACCCCAAGTCCTGCACCCTAAGTCCTGCGGATCCAATAATGCGGAAACCTTCATTATGCAGATTCCCCCATGGACAGGGACAGAGCACTTCCCCATGCATTGGGGGATCTACATGGCTATATTAACAACCCTTTCCTTGCCTCCTGTGTGTACTAACAGTATACACATGTCCCCTTCCTGCCCCTGCCATTTTCAATACTATGGGATAACTTTCCTTTTGTGGAGGATTCAGCCTTAGTCCACAAAGTGTTGTAAGAGTCAAAAAGGTTAGGGAGTAAGAAAATTACAGTTTTTAAAGTTGCTAAGTTTGTAATGTACTCTTCATTTGTCAAGGTGAATAAACAGTTAAAAGAGTAATATAAATATTGATAATGATCCATTTTCTAAAAAGTGGGTTAAACATTGAATTTCAGTGAAAAACAGACTGAAACAAATAATCTCTGGACTGGAAACATTACAAACATCAAGTACAACTCTAGTTTATACCATCCCACAAACCACAAAATCCTAGGCACAGTATAGCTCTTTCACATTCATAAAAACGTACCTTCACAAAGCTTTTGCTTCATAATTTCACGTATCTTTGAAATTGCAATGTAATCTTCAACATAGAACACATACGTAGAGGATGGTTTATTTGCTATCGCCCTCAATTCACTTTCTTCTATTTCGGAGCCTACACCAATGGCGAAGAGAGTAATCTTGTTCCTTCTTGCCTCTTCTGCGATATCTTTGACTTCATCTTGAGATTTCCCATCAGTCAAAACAATGGCGATTTTGGTTAAGGGTCGCAGAGACCTAGCAAAGAGATTTTCTACCGCAAACTGAATTGCATTTCCTGTCCGTGTATTCCCACCTAGGTATTCAATAGCTTGCATTCTTCCAATGAGATCTTCACTGGACTCATGTCTGCCAAGTGGTATTTCAAGAACAGGATAATCACTGTACTGAACTACACCCACTTGTGTAAATTTTGGTCCAATTTCAAAGTTGCTTGTAATATTAACAACCCACTTTTTGAGTATTTCAAAATTTTCAGGACCCACACTCCATGAGCCATCTAGGATGAAAACCAAGTCATTTGGTGCAGTTCTGCAGCCTAACAAATAAAAAAAGAATAACACAATATGTTAATAAACCAATAATTGTTGTATACAATACAATATTATATTTACAGGTCATTAATGTGATAACCATGCGTGACTAACCATGACTATATATCACATTGTCACTTTGCTGCAGAAGTCATAGTACTTCCAGTGCTGAACACAAAGATTCTTGGTCATAAAGCTTCCTTAAAATGAAATATTTTACAAAGCACCTTTAAATAATCATAACAATCATGCAATAGTAATACATGTTATGATATGTCCCTACAAAACTATGTAATAAAGATACTTGCATATAGTATGCAGAATTTGGATACAGCTAGACCTTCAGTTTAGGTTACTGTCAATCATGATTATTATTTCAAATCCAAATCGTATTCATAGATACAACTCTCACAGTGTATAGACTTATTAAAAGTTATTAGACAGTCTAAATTCATTTGTATCTTGTGATATGTGAAAAATGTTTTTTGTTAAGGAGTGATGTGTTTTGACTTGTGTATCAGAGCGGTGGCACACAACAAGAATCATAAAAGCTGGAGATGTATTTATTTATTTGGATCTGAAAACATTTAGAGAAGTCAATCCTTTTCCTTGTACTCCAGAAGTAGAGAAGTGAACTATAAAAAATATTCAAGAAGGAAAACTGTCCATGAATTTTAAAAGGTTTCAAATTGACTCCACGTATTACCTTAGGGCATAGCAGGATTCTCTACTACCCTGCTTTCTTTGTCCCTTCTCTTTCCCTTTCCTGTATACATCCTCCCTTATGTATTGCTTTGTATAATGTTCTTTTATTTGATATTATTTTAGAAATACATCTCATATTTAATCTTTGACATCCATCATAGTTTAGATTATTTGTCTTATCTGTATTGCATTGTTTGCATTCTGTTTATGTCTAGAGATATGTATAGAAAGTACTCTCATTCTTTCACTCTCACTCCTCATTAAACATATCCGTCTCAAACACTTTGTCCAGTGTTGTGTACTGTAAAATGCATTACACGCATGATTGTAAGGTTAAGTCATAAGGTCTTTATTCTTACATGCATTCTGTTCAATTGTGTTTTACACTGTGTTGGAAACAGGTTTCAAATCAGTTTGAACTTAAACAAAATATGGAGATCTGGTACTTACCACTCCATAACATTAATCTAAACATTAAATATTTGTATGAATAAAAGACAAGTGATCATAACCAGATATTTGTGAGCTCAAAACATTGCTACATAGGTAATGTACTGTAATTTCTACATAGGTAATGTACTGTAGCTATGCCCTTGTATTTGTAAAATAGGCTCTCTTCTGTACATACTGTATTAATATCTACTGTAGAATACATACATACATTTTCTATACTTATAACCAACACAAACATTTATCGCATTTCAGTGACCTGTATCACCTATTTTCATGGAAATCATATTCTATATCTTCCATAAGCCTTTTTCAACAGAATAAAATCTTAAGTGCAAGACAGGGTTGAGATGGAAAAAGGTAATCTGAAACATCAGATGCAATTGCCAATTTACTAAGGCCAGACATAAGAAAAGAAATGCCCTAAAAAAAAAAATCTAGCACACTCTCAAAATAAAGGAGGTGTCATATTCACAAGGGAAACTTAAGAATATCACCTCTTTTCACATTTTCCCAGCATCTGCAAATGCTATTTGACCAAAATAATTGCTCAGACTGCTGCATTAATATTTGCAAGCTGATCTGTAACTAATGCTACCTAAGGTTATGCCTATGTGGATAAAGGATACCCTGTGGACAGAATACCCTGTTTGTGAAATTGATAGTGTGCATAAGAGGTGATCCTACCTCAGCGTTGAATTACAGTATATAATTAAGCTGTTCAGTGTTTGTGTGTAATAAGCTAATGCAAAGTATTTTTACCTGCGTTCCAAAAACTATTTAAGAAAAATAGTGTGAAGACCAGGCAGTATTGTTATATGAAAAATCATAATCATAATCAATGGTGATCCACTAATGATATTAAAATAATTATCAAAGTATCAAAATATGAAAATACATTATAAAACCAGAATAAAGCCAGAATCATAACAGTAATAAATAACTGCATACTGTAAATTAATATGGTGTGCACTTAACTGAGTGTGATCTCAATTCATTATCTCAATTCAACAATTCCTGCTAATGAGATATATAAAGTCCGAGGGTATCGGAGACAGAAAAAAGCAAACATAATATGGGAATTAATAATATGGCTTTTATTTTATATATATATATATATATATATATATATATATATATATATATATATATATATTTAGGAGCAGGTGGTTAGAAGGCACACAGCAAGACTTCTTAAGTAAGGATGAAGATATTTATTCTGGTTGCATAAACGCCAACGTTTCAATCATGAACACCATGATTTTCCTCCGGGCAATAATACAGGTGCAAACAACAACTCAATACACAGAAGAAGGTTGATTTTTTGCTTTTTACCCCTGTTGTCTCATATACAGCACTGTGCTCTTACGGACTTTTTCTTTCACTTGCTCATCACGCCCCCCTCCTTCAATAGCACCACCTACCGATGACGGACGGCTCCATAGTGCACGCCCCCGTTTCTATAGCGACGTTTGCAGGAAACGAGGGGAGGCGGAGTTCCGGTCCAGAGGTGCCACGGTGGCAGATACGGAGGCGGGGGTGAGTACACGTGAATTAGCAGAATTAGCCCACAACCACCCAGGTAGTAGTGTGATAATGCGTAAAGTAGTACCTTGTAGCAGTTGTAAACAAGGCTTGAAACTCCTAACTGAACTTATGTATATTAATTGATTCCAGATTGTCAAAAAGCTCAAATGTCAGTCATAGTATGCAATTTGTATAAGATGTAGATATCATTTATGAAGAATCATCACTCATTAATAATAAACTATTATAGAGTAGCACAATATTCAAGTGTTATGCATTTGGCTGTGAAGCTTTGCTGTTTTTGGCAGCAGAAATTGGCATTACGTGTTTCCAGACTTACCCTCAACACAACGTGGAGTAGAATGAACTGACCATTACTGACATTGTTTAGTGCAGAGACTATAAATTCTCTGCAATTTATGCTCTTTGAAAATGGAAATATTATATTTCGAATTTTCATTGTACATGGGGACAGTGCAGAAACAAACTTCAGGTAGGATCCTGCTCACATGGCAATACAGAGTAAATGCAGAATTGTATCCTATAGATAACCTGATATTGTTTTAAAATGTTTACAGTAAAGGTGATCATCCACAAGAACTATATCATTCTTGTGGATGGTCATAAAAAAAAACCCTGTAAAAAATAAAAATAAAATAATTAAATCACTTATATATAACAGCCTCTCCGGAACAACAATATCTTTGTTTATGTTTTTCAGCATTTTATCGCCTTTTTTTTTAAGAAGCCATTCACGACAATGGCTAAAAATCGGCCCGTGGATGGACAACTTTAAGGTTGAATACATGCTATGAATTGGAGCTAGATAAAGACAAGCATCTTTAAAGCAGACCAGACTGCAGCACCTTGATGAATTGCACAATTGGGCAGACTGGATGGGCCATGTGGCTTTTATCTGCCGTCACTTTCTATGTTTCTATGTTTCTATGAATTTGCTCTCAGGAAAGTATGGGAGACTCATAGATTACATTAGATAGATTTAAATACTCAGTTTCCCTTTTTAATATAAACCTTTTAGTCTACTTTCAACTGATTCAAGCTCAATAAATCAGGGTTCTCTTTATTCATTGAGCAGCCATATGTCTACATGGACTTCAAGCTGTCACACACCATGCTCCACATTGGTCAGAAGACTGACCACCTGCAAGCAAGTAGCAGGTCTCAACCTTTTGGACTGATGCACATTTGCATAAATGGAGAATAGGATCTGTGGCTTCAAATAGAACACTTCTAGAAACACAGTGAAGTGATGTATCAAACAGACGTCCAGATATCAGGAAGCAAACAGGTTAAATGTGGGTGATAGAAACGCTGGAATTCAAGGGTGCAAAATCCATGGTATAAAACCAGGATTAAATAGGCACACAGGAAGACCTGGTTATGATGGGTCGATATATAATTACTCTTTGCAGGAAATGTCATTTTAACAATTACCCTCCCAACCTCCTATATTACCAGGTCTTCATTTATGTTAATGCATATGGATGATATTAAGCCTACACAATGATTTCCCTTACAACTGAGATACGTTTTTTCATGCCTGAGAACAAACCAGCGAGGTATCTTCATCAGCAAGCACTCCACAACTATTTCAGGCCAACCATATTCTATCACAAATCAAATATGTACAGTCACTTTTCAGTACCTTTTCATGCCAGGGTATGATATCAAAATGAACATATTAAAACTTTTTAATCTCTTTCAGGCCATTTGAGTGTATGTCCCGCCACCAATCCTTAAATCATTGAAGTGCCACCTTAATCACTTCACTTAGAAAACTATTCCTACCACCAAGTCAATGAGTGCTCCCCCTTTACATTAACTGTGGTACCTTACAGTGTTAGTTGATCAATGACAACACTATTATTACTAACAAGGGCCTCTTAACCTCTGACCACACTAACCACCAGTCATGGCTCAATTTCATCCCCTAAGGTATAGCATTAAGTCCTCTTTATCCTATGAACCCTCTCTTAAACAATCCACTGCCCCCCCCCCCCCAGGGGCAAACCATATGTTTTACCATGCCCTTTTTACTTTGAAAGAATTAACACTTCCCAATAGAGTGTCAGTACAAACTCAAAATGTACACTCCCCTTCCAGATGTTCTGTAGCCTGAAATGCTCACCCTCAATGGACATCATTACTATTATTAGCTTGAAAGCAACTATTTTCATTTTCATCTCCATGTAACGTTCTTATTGCGGTATGATTAGCTTGAACTCTACATTGTCCCATTCCCCACCCACCTTTTTTGTGCCCTTTTTTACTCATTGTAATTGATTAAATTTACCTCCCCTGCAATTCAACATGGTTTTGCCCATGAGAGTGTAAATCTAATTCTGGCCCTCTGTTTATTGTTTAAATTATATTTTTATATATTGTCTTCACTTACTCAAACACTTCATTTATGAACACTTTATTATAAAAATGGAAATGCCTATCTGTATGAGATCAGTGGGTGCACCCTTGCTTTTTTACAGGTTACTGTTGAGCATCTCCTATCTTTATTGCATTACTAGTTATTCCTTCAAAGTTAGATTTTACAGATTTTAGGTTTAATATCTGACAATGTCTATGACTGCATTGCATCTGTTGTATGCCCTCATAGAAATATATACGGACAAGTCCCAGTGATGTTACCTGTAAACAATCTCATATGTAGCCTGGTTGCCTGGTATAATGGAAAGAAGCAGTGACTATTATTATTATTATTATTACTACTATTATTATTGTTGTTATTATTATGTGTGGTTTGATGACCAAACCTTTTTTCCAGTTAATTCAAATCTAGAGCAGAAGAAACAAATGAGAGGAAGAAAGCTGAAAAGGAAGGAGGAAAAAGAAAGAAAACACTTGCTCGTATACATCAAAGATGTCCTTACTTGATCTTATTTCACCATCTTCTGATGACACATAATATCGCAGCAGGAGCAGAAGAGCGTAAAGTTTGTAGGATACCCATGCCATCTATGGAGTATTATATTGATACCTAAACAAGAGAAGCAGCAGTAAAAGTAAATTAGCATTGTTTTTAATATGAATTGTTTACTAGATAATTCTAACACATTGACACATTCTATCACATTGTAATAAGGTAACAATTCATTAATATAACATGTATGCACATTAACGACTAGATTTACTAAACTACGGAAAAGGAAAAAAGGAGATGTTGCCCATAGCAACCAATAAGATTCTAGCTGACATTCTCTAGTATGTAATGGGAGCTAGATGAGAGCTAGAATCTGATTGGTGTAACATCTCCACTTTTTCTTTAGTAAATCTAGGCCTAAAACTTATAGTAAAATATTGTAATTATAGTCTAATTAGAGTCATGAAATTTAGCTTACTGATTCAGTTCAGATTCTAAACTTTTGGAAGGAAAATATGATTAATCTTTCTTTAAAACCTAAATGAATTCAGATAAAAATAGTATTTTTATTTCTTAAAATTGCAGAGATAAATATTTTTCTATACTTTACATTTTTCAGAAAGGAAATAACAACACACAGCACTGTGATTGATGTATTGCTTGTGTTGGCTGTTAAAATAATGTCATTTAAGATATACTTTTAAAGTAAAACATTTTAAAAATAAATGTCATAATCCTTTAACATCATTCCAATAGCAACAAAGATATGTCAGTCTCAAACTATGTCCTATGTCATGTGTAATAAAACTTTGCATATTTGCAAGAAATATCTCATAGTGTATGGATCACAGAAATAGCATTGGAGCATGCCAAAATAAAACAAACCAGCGATCAATTGACTTTTTCATACAATATGGATATTTAACATAAATATCACAACTATAATGTTCCATCTATATAATGACAGAAATGACTTTTGATGTTTACTGTCCTTTTTTACAACTGTATTTGTCTCTGGCTCAGGTGACTTGCTTAGGCACACCATTAATGTACATTAACTACCGGTACATCCTTCCACTCATTCCTTCTCTCAGCCTGTTCCTAAGAACGTAAGCCACACTAGCTTGTCCTGTGTTTTACTATGAATTATCTGTGACTGAGTGCTCTTCATTTCTGAGCATACGCAGTAAAAAATGCTTCCGATCCCTCTAACTGTATCCAAGCCAATTCAGAACTGCGCTTATAACTATTTTTTGGGTGTAAGAGCAGCGTATGTTCTGTGGATGTGCAGAATGAGAGCGGGTACAGCAGAATACAAAGTAATACATGTGCTAGTGGCGGAATGGGGTGTTTCACTATGATAAAATAAAAACAAGGAAATTCCCTGTCCTTTCTTAATTATTTCCATGTATGTGAGACAACTCCCCACAGACACAAGAGATTTCCGTCACCATGTCCCTACCTTAACCTTAATGCATGAAAGGGTTAAGGTTAATAGGGTCAGTATGTAAATAAGGATTATGTTTAAGGCCTTAGTCAAGCACTTATGTAAAATTTCAATACCTCCTACCTTGCAGATATGCTTTACATATAGAGCATAGAGCTATAGGTAATCACCTAGTACCATATGCCAAGATATGACTCATATGTTGTTACTATATGGATGTCAAGCTTTCTCAATGAGTGTGATGTAGCAAACTTCAAACAAAAGGAAAAATGGGTCTCAAAATAGGGGATTAAGAAAACACATCATGGGAATCCCCTTATTTTTTATATTTAACATGGCCAGTTCTGTATGTAATTTGACATTATAGACAAGGCTACACTTATTTTTAGGAGTATGATAGAATATAATTGCACTAATAAAGTATACTTACTAGTGTACAAGATTTATCTGTGGTCAAATACAAATTTCCTTATTTCCTTATTTTTAGGGGGCACAACTCTTCCCCCTTCAAAATACATTAAGTCATATTCACTACCACACATCTTATCTGGCTCGGACACTTTCTTTACACACAATATACAATAGAACTGCACTCTCTATACTTTGATCGAACAACTTATAGCCATCCAGTCTCTCTGAGAGTTGGTACTATGTCCGTTATATGTCTTAAGTTCATTTCAGTTCTGTTTATTTATATAGATCTATTAGTGACTGACACAAACAGACAACGCATGTGATGTGTGTTTGTTCTTGACATTGTAGATGACAACTCTTCTACGTTACAGATTTTGAACATTTTTCTTAAGCCAGGATAACACGTGCCAATGAACTCTGAAAAATGAGTGTAGCTAGTAAAAATACTTCCTCTGATTTCTTAACCATGTCCCAGGCTTTACGCCCAAATTAAAAATGCCATATTTTCTTTTCTATTCCTTCACCTGCAAATATTAACATACAGTCAAATAGCTCGCCAAAAGAACATTCTTCTAACACAATGCAATGTTTACAATAGCTGAAAGCAGATTTTTCAGAGACTTTATTAATGGTACTTGAGAATATCTTTCATGTCTCAACCAAATTTGAGTAAGAATAATCATTTTACAGCACAATGAAATACAAATTCTATTTTACAGCGGGGTATATAGCAGAATGTAAATCTGACAGGTGGGAGGGGGAGGAATAGTAAGTGTACAGTAAGGGCTGGGTTTAGTGCTAACTCCTACAACACTATGACCCAGATACAGACATCCGCGTACACTCCCCTCTCGCACCTCTATCTCATATGGGGTTCTGGACATTTAACTTATGGAACTTAGTTCTGTACATTAAAAAATCATACATGTGAAATCTGGCAAATGCATCACTTAAAATACTGCAAAAGTCTGTATCCAGGCCTATGTTACTATGTACCGCTGCCATTTTCCGTGAGGAAGTTTAAGGTACGGGTCAGCTCTCATAATTAAATGTGGATTATGCCTAGGCGGCATAATTGCTTCTCACACACATGCGCAGTATGTTTGCAAAAGCTATGGGCACAATGTTTTTGGGTAAGCAGGCTAATGTATGGAAGTCTGGATCCAATTCAAAACCTGGAGGTAAGAAACAGCAGACATGTTACCAAGTGATTGGTCATTTGCTCAGAATTAAGCATATATATTGTTAAAATTAACCCCTAGTATAAGTCTGTATCTTTCGGATCCAGATATATTCTGGAAGTCTTCTGGTCAGTCTATTTACTATTTACTACTACTTCACATTAACACTTATCTTTCTGTTAATATAGAATTTTTACATCTAAAGCATACAGTATACAGTATAACATTAACACTAATTGTAAGAAATACAATACTCAAATTGAAAAGATAAAATCTTAAAAGGTATTAAAACCATTAGGATATGTCTAATGACGATTCTTAAGAGAATCTTAATTTGAGTATGTTACCTATGGCAAATAATCAGCTACCAATCAGATTTTAGATGATTTATTGACTATAATAGATAAATAAAAATTGGGAACTATTTTTCATCTTTTACAGCTTCTTTAAATACACCCTGATGACTGTCAAGGCACCTGTCATAATAATATTAAAGAAGAAATGGTAATTTAACAGTATTGCAATGCATATAAAATACCAGACAAAAATATCTGTATAACAGCTTTATACTATCTGTTGCACAAGAGATCCCACTGGTTATGTATCTTATAAACAAGTTAGTTTTTATCTAACAATAAATGCTCACTCCAGGACGCCATGCTAAACACATTGCAATTTTTTTTAAATAATTATTTACTTCACAGCTGGAAGCCTTCATAGGGATAATAAAATCAACCTAGTGTGCATGGTAAATAATTGTATCCAGACTTTATTTCTGCACGCTAGGTGCACACATTGTCAGTATTATTTATGAAATATAGATCCATATGGTCCAGAGGTCCAATGCTACCTGAGTTTACACAGTGGGTAGTATGTAGGTTCTGTCATTGAATACTATTTAGCTTTCCACACTCCACCATTTTAAGTTATTGTGGTGCAGAAAGAATAAGATATGCAGGTACCTGTGGTCCTTATAAAGCTTTTTCAAAGGCATGACTTCTCAAAAAGCCTTACAGTGAAATGCACATTAGGCAATGAGGAGGTAATTGTGACTCATCTGTACCACGTATTGCCGCGATACAGTGCTATACGATCGTGGTACACTGATAGCAGCTATCACCACTCCTATTTCCTGATATGTCTGCATGTTTTAACAATATGGGGCATGTTTGAGACTGGGGGCAGTGATTTATTAGTGGATGCTTTCATTAATGTTCACTAAGCACCCTGACGCACAGCTCTTAACATTGCTACTCTTATTGTATCCGCTTTAGTCTAATATATACCGCTATGAAGCAATACTAGGCTTCATTCTGAAATATTTGAGATTATAACTATTAAAAGTCAAAATTGAAATTATAGAAGTCATAATTTACTGCTATTTAAAAAAAATTCAGTGTGTTTCACACTGCTAGTTTATTTGGTTTTTTAATATATTTGTCTAGCTTTGCATCCAGTTTTAATGTATACTAATAAAATGTAATACTCTTATTCAGTTAATTATTTATTTATTGCCACACTTTGTTTGGGTTTGCTTTAACCTTTTTCTTGGGTTATCTTCCTGGGAATTTTGTGATAATTCATAGTATGGTTTAACCTTAGGAGCACCTCCAAAATTATATAAATGGAGTAGAGTTGCCTTACCCCAGTTTTATAGATTATTCCAGTGCCTAGTCTTTCTCCAAATCCCCTTTTCTCCAAATCCCCTTTTCCCTTTTTAAATTTGAACATTTATGGGGGTGTCTAACAAGCAGGCCGCTCAAAACCACATCAAATATGAACTGGTCTTAAAATTGCGAAAAATTGCTACTAAGTTTATGAGACATACTGAGACTATTATTTATTAACTATTTTGTGTGGTATGACTATATGTGTTACAAGTAGAAATTGCATTTTTCACATTTCAAATTTCCCATTAACTTAAAGTACTATCAATTGGATAAGTAAAAGCATTAAAAAGTTATTACCACATTAAGTGAGACATGTCAGATTTTTAAATAGGGCTTAGTCATTAGGGACCAAATGGGCTGCGTCTTGAAGGGGTTAGGCTGCTAACTTAGCCTCAAGTTACATTTAATATATGAATGATAGACAGGTAACATAGTTAAATCTGGTGCATTAAGACCAACAATTCTTCTGACTATAGGCAAAGACATTTAAAATAATGTATAACACCTTCATAAAATAAACAATAAATAATGTTTATAATCTGTAATCATTTCTAGTTATACAGTTTGTCATAAACTAGCCAGTTTGTTGTGGCATGCTGGCGTGTCAATAAGGCGCATCTGGCAACATGCACAGCATTTAGTACAACTGTTATTATGTCTGTTGCCATAGCCTACTAATTCATGTACTATCATGCGATCAGCATAATTAGACTTATTGGGTGAGTAGGAGAGAGGATGAAGACTTTGGAAGATTAAGGAACAGTGTAGTATTCACTTAAGAGAAATCGCACATATAAAGAATGTCGAGTCAAAGAGCATGCCAGGAGTTCTCATATAAAGGATATTGTATCTGCCTTTTGGGTACATTTAAATAACCCAGAAATAATTGGCTCAGTGTTTTTATAAATGTACTAGAAAGGGGTCAAGATGAGATATTCACAAGCATAAAGGAATTCAACACTTTTCATAGGCTTTAAAGAATGTTCCTAAAAGTACTTGGAAATAAATCTCATGTATAATGTAAAAAAAATCCTTAAAAAGCATGAAGGGTTTCCTGTAACATACTGTCAGTGGTTTCCCAATGAATGTATTAGAGGTTTGATACATTCACAGTATAGATATTGTACACATGTATAGAAGTTTATAACTAAAACCTGCAATATTCATTGTATAACTTTTATTTGCATTTGTTTTGTGCCCGTAAAATCTTGACAATGTGCTCCATTCATAAAAATAATAAAACAGAACCAATACAGCATAATATCCAGAGCGCTATTTGATACAGATTATGATTTATTTACCATCCTTTATGAGATTCCAAGTTTGTCCCCAAGTAATATCATGTTCAGTTTACCACCAAATCCCATGAATTTCAGGAAATTCCTGGGTTTCATGAAATTCATGGGTTTTTGGAGGTAATCTGAATTCCACCTTTTGCAAAACCCAGGTTATTTTTACTCCACTGGTGTGCAGCGGGACAGTCTCCCAAAGCAGGACTGTCCCGCTGAGAGCTGTGTTGTAAGGTATGTTGCAAGGTCCAAGACAACAACAGGTGCAAAAGTAGAGCAGCCAGGTTTGGGTCTTTCAAGAGCAATGCAACCAAATTTTTGGAAATAGTGCCTTGGCAAATCCCATTGCCCTCCCAGCTCAAGTCTGTCCGGCTGTCAAACCACTGATGATTAAGAAGGCCAAGATGATACCATGGCATTTTCTCCGCTACTCATCAAGAATGAGTCATCAGAAGCTGGTGCAAGTACCAACAGTGAAGATTGATCTGTTCCACTGAGGAGGGTACATCAACACCTCTACAACAGTTCACACGCACAAAGGAAGAAACAACAACCCAAAAGTTGCACACTAAGTTCTATTAGTGTGACGCGGAGATGCAGGGCTGAATCAGCCCCATGCTACCAAGTAGTTGAGTCAAATGGCCCTTCTTATTGCCGGGTAGCTTACCAGGGTAAAACTAAACAGGTATTTCTTTTTGGTAGCGTTCAGATTACTGCCAACTACCCGGGTACTTCATGCTTCCTGGAAATTTCATGAAATACCAGGGTAGTTTGTGGTAATCTGAACATGGTATTATCTGAACATGGTATTAGTGTTGTGTCAGAAATAATTAATAATAATTTTGTGAGATTAGGGAAAGGATTTAGGACATTGAATTATGGTTTTAAGATATAGGGAACAGAGCACGATGTCAGTTGTGGTACTACAAGCAATAGCATGCATTTATTCTTTCATCATTGGGGGATTGCTTAATGCAAGACTATCATTAGCTAATGTATTGCATACTATGTACTCAAGCAGTGGTCGAAGTGGAAATTTAGAAGTAATGGTATGGACATTTAGAAGTGGGGGCATGAAAACACTGAATATAATGGAAGTCAATGGAAATTTTTAGCTTTTTTATTAGAACATTGGGAGAAGTGCCGGTATGGCATACCCCCGTATACACCCCCACTTCGTGCCCTGTACTCTAGTGATCCAGCAACAATCTAAAGTACTACATAAATTTATGTCTAGACATTCAACAGTAAAAAATAAATTTTATATGTAAGCACACAGCGTTTACTGACTCTGACTGATTTCTGCCATTCCTGCATTGACACATATTATTTCCCTTTTCCTCTGTTAGGTTGTTTTCACAATGTCTTTAAATGACCTAGATTCACCCATCTGAGAAACACAATGTGTAAGTTGATGAAACTCTGACAGGAGAACAAGGATTGTTGGCTAAGCCATACAAAGGAATGTCATAATAAAAGTGAAAATCCAAAATGAAATGAAAATGATAATTATATTGTGACCATGTCCTAATGTAACACTTACAGTAGATATTAGTTTTATTGTAGAAAATATCTACTGGCATATATTACATAGAGAGATGTGTCAGAAAGGTCACATACCAGTGTAATGTACAATATATTTGCTGTGCGCTATTGCATGATTGTTGTAGGGACAGATAGAGGAAAGAATGTTCAAACTATGTAGACAATATACAACCAGGTTTCCAACGTTTAGCTTTTCCCTCCTCGGAGAAACCAAGGCCTAAATTTACTAAACTACAGAATTGGAAACGTGGGGATGTTGCCCACAGCAATCAGATTCAAGCTCTTAGTTATATTTTTTATACTGGAGAATGTGAGTTTAAATGTGGTTGCTATGGGCAACATCTCCAGTTTCCAATCCCACAGTTTAGTAAATTTAGCCTGCTCAGTCCCAGTACCGATGGGGCTGATGGCAGTGATTTACATTGAACATTAATACCGAGAGAATTGTCCACAAACCAGGAGTCTCCCAGACATTCCAGGAGTCGGCAACCCCGATATACAATCAATAAGAGTGTTTACATTGAAAACCTTAAGATATCAGTTGTACTGTAAAATCAACTTTGGTTTCTTACCAGCTGAAATTGTATGCACCGACAGGCATTCTACCTGACAGCTTACATATGTGGCTTACATATATGCAGTCAAGATGTTAAAAACAAAATGTGTGGTCCTCCCTGTTATACTGGTATGGGTATTGAAACATTGGGTTAGAGGGGAGTAGCATGGGGTCCCATTGATTTTACTGCTACCAGCACTAAGCTTTACCAGTCTGAGCAGGTGGAACCATAAATGGAGGTGAATGAATGCTATCTGAATTTATAGTATAAAGGTCATTAGAAATATGCCCCCCCTTCCCCTGTATGGCATATCACACATTAAATATGTGTCTGTATTGTAAGCCTTTTTCATGGTGTGGTCACTAGGATGATGTGCATATTTTGCAGCATCCTAGCAGCCCACACTTTCCCCCACACATATAGGCCTGTTCGAGACAGACAGTAAGTAAGCACATGACATTATAAATAAATATATGTATAAATATATAACACACACACGTATATATATATATATATATATATATATATAGTGTATATATACACATATATATTGTTTGATGGGGCCCCCTATAGTTTTTGTCTAGGTGGGTCCCCCAAAACCTAGGGCCGCACCCAGTGGTGGGATTCAAATAAATTAACAACCGGTTCTATGCCCAATGGCTCCACACAAGCCTCACCCAAGCCCCACCCTGACTCCACCCAAGACCCACCTATTCTCATCTGTGATTGGGACAAAATTGAACTTTTATTTAAAAAAAAAAACCTAACCGCCTACCAGTTTGCCCATTAACCCTAAAAATTGTATTGTGAAGTATATCTAGACTACTGAGATCTGAAAGACATAAATGTTCTGTAAAGATGATTTGCTATATTTAATTACGCTGCCGATGTTTCCTACTTACACTTATGTTCTGGCGACCAGTCCTGCCTGTTATCTGGACGCTGGGCAGAGATGCACAGTGTTTGCGCGGCATAACTACGTTTAATGAGCGCAGCTGGCACTCATTAACAACCAGTTCCGTGAACCAGTACCAACATTAGGAAGAGGTTCTATAGATCCAGTGAGAACCTGCTGAATCCCACAACTGGCAGCACCTGTTTAAAACTGCCATTATTTGTGTGAAATTTTACCAAATGTAGTAGGTGTTCGTTTTTACTTTGGATCAGGTCCACTGTCTTTCCTTTTCTTTGAATGATGTTCAGACCAGTACCCCAATTATGATATTCTACACTGCAATCTGGCCATTTCTATGCATATAATTCATCCAACAGAGTTCAAGTACTTAATAAAACTTGACCATCAGAGACTGTCACAATCTTAATGGCAAAGAGATCATAATACAATGAACATAATTAGCAAACAATATGAGATTCAATAAAAATTGTTTACCAAATGCTTGTATTGATAATTGTATTGGGATTCTGTGTTGGTATAATCTTATTTTTACAGCAGAACTAATATTCTTAATGTATTTGGAATAGTTACAATTCCATTTTAAAGGGATCAACAATTATACTACACAAGGATTTCTCATTAGCTCTGACCTAGATTTTAAACTGCAGTAGCATATTCCAAAGAATCAATAACCTGAATGTCAAAGCAACACTTTCAATTTACAGATTTATTTCTAGTAGCCCAGATTTTCTGATTTATCATTTTGACACATAATAAATGAGTGAAACACCAGGTATGTGTCAGATATGTAATACTCTTTCCCTAGAAAGAGCGCTAGAGAGTTATCCTAGTTGAGCCTAAATTTACTAAACTGCAGGTTTGGAAAAGTGGTTGTGTTATCAATAGCAACCAATCTGCTTTAAGCTCCCAATTTCATTTTACATACCAGAAAATGTGAGCTAGAATCTGTTTGGTTGCTATGGGCAACATCCCCACTATTCCAATCCCACAGTGTAGTAAATTTAGACCTTTATGTTTTACTCAGTAGGCTCTATTTTTAAAGCCCTTAACGCTTCATTTTGAAATGATAATGGCAGTTTTCTGCCCTTATCGCTTCAAAATAAAGTGTTAGATAATTATAATCCCATGGAGCAGATTTTATCACTCCATTTCAAGCAGTAAAACCCCCTTCACCTGCAGTTATTAGAGGGAGGAATGTGAAGGAAAGGTGGGGTATGTGTGGGGAGAACATACTGTTCCCAGCATCTCCCAGAAAAAAAAAATCCTAAAAAAAAGTCCTAATGAACAAGGAACACCACTGGATAAAAAAAGTGAAAAAATATAACATTGGATCCAGGTAAGTTTTTTTTTTTATTATTTATTTATTATTTAACGATGCTGCCAGGCTCGCTGTGAGCCGCAGCGGCCTGGAACAGCATTGATCAGTAAAAATCAATGCTTGTTTTAAATAGAGCCCAGTATCTCCACAGTGATTGTGTTTGGGCTTGTGGAAGCTGGCACAAGGGGAAATCTTGAATCCTCTTTTATACCACCACAGAAAATCCATATAAACACCAAAACACAAATATGTTTCTTAACTCTTAATCACGGCTCTTATGTGGATTCCTGAGCCCTGGACAACCGGAAAGACCACCCTAGTAATGCCCCTGAATATTATTTCTAAAATTGGTTATGATTTCACTTACAACCTACCTAATGTTATACTAGTGATATGTAGGATATATGTGAACTTTGGCAATCTGTGCTCAGAATTTAACCTAAGCAGCGGCAAATGCAGGGGGTTTCCAGTATGCAAACCCCCCTCAATGTAGCTCTATTATTGTGGGCATTTTATACAGTATATAGTGTACTATTCCTAGACCCCTAATATACCCCATGGATATTAGTACACCCCTTCACAAAACCCCCAATATATAAAATAATATAAAATTTTACAATTTGCCACGATCGCAATGGGAAAAGGGGCAGGCTTGGGTATGGCCTGGACGGGGTTTGGGCGGAGCTGGCCAGTACTGTGGCATATCGTGGGTGGAGTCGGGCGGGACTTATCAGTCCCAATCACCCCCAGCGAGATGTTGGGAGGTATGCTAAAAAAAACCCATATGTAGTTATATCCAGAACAGTTATATACCCCCCTATAAAAACCCTGCGTTTGCCACTGATAAGGATTTATAATTCATACATTGTATTATTAACAGTATTATAAAAAGAAAATTAAAAAGCTGTAGTAATAGATGGAAAATCTGCCTGCAAGATTATATGAAGTACAGACAATGCAAAAACCACAAAAGCAGTTAGGCTGTCATTATTTATATAGTGGTTTATAAATCATTTTTCTTAGCCTGACAGTAATTTAAATTATGTTTCATATTCTAGGAGTAGTATAATTGATATGTTCCATCCACATACATAGTGGGAGAGGAATAGAGACAGACAGACAGACACCAATGACCTGATTCAAAGATCTGACTATTTAGCATTCAGACATCAGAACACAGGAAAACTGCAGTATGCATACATTCAAGCGATCACTGCTATTTACTAACCTTATACAATGAGGCTCTCAATACCTTACATTATGCATGCCAACTTAATGCAAAAAAAGTCTTATGCAAGCTATTTTGGGATGTTGAATAACAAAAAGGATATGTGCTACACTTTCTAGCGTGCTTTTGTCACATACAATAATCCTGACTCTGATTTGATGAGAAACATGGAATAGGAAAACAAAACTGACATAATTGCTATGTTTTTATAGGTACCATCAGTTACATACTGTAACATACTTTTAACATTTCCATATGCATTATATATACACACTAAACCTAATTGGTGTATAATACTGCGTAAATTAAAGAAAAATATACACACACATATATATATATATATATATTCTTTGCTTATTTCGTCTTAGATGAAGATCTTGTTATATTAGGTCTACTTGTTGGTAAATGGAAATTGCTGTGCAAAGGCAGCCTTTGCTGTATAAATCGGCACACCATAAATTCACACCCATTCATTTTTGTCTTCAATTGAAATTAAAAGGGTCTAATGTCTTTTTTGTGTCTCGCCAAAAGTCAAAATAACTCTGGCAGCATCTGTAACTAGTTGGCCTATTTACTTTGACATCTGTGCACAGGCCATTATGAAAGAGAGATCTAAGATTGTATCTGTATTATTTCAAATGAGACTTTATTTCTGCCAAAAAGTTCAGACTTTGCCATCTAGTGCAGAAAGCATGGTATTTAACATTCATGCTGCTCAAGGCATTTTTGTTGTTTAGGATCCATTCTTCATTTTTCTTTTTGCATTACAAAAAAAAACCATGCTGAAATGCAATGGAAGACTAATACCTCTTTACAACCAAAAACTCAGGTTCAGACCAGGGTATTTACCCTGCATTTTTCCCATGTCAAGAAAAAGACCCCTTTTCCACTGCAGTGTGAACATGGGGTTTTCCAGGGTTGACACCATTTCCACTGAATGGATTAGAGCAGTGGTTCTCAAACCTGTCCTCAGGACCCCCTGACAGTCCACGTTTTCCAGGTCTCCGGGCTGGAGCACAGGTGGGGTCGTTACTGACTGACATATGTGACCAGGTGTCCACATGTGATGCTAATTATATCATTTATGATTGTGAGGAGACCTGGAAAACATGCACTGTTAGGGGGTCCCGAGGACAGGTTTGAGAACCACTGGAGTAGAGTATTGTACTACTATGTTTTAAAGGGAACCCCCTTTTTGACTGCAGCAACCCAGGAAAAAAACCATGCATTGGTCCTGGGAAAAAACCTGGGTCACTGGACCTGTTTTTTTTTTTTTTCTTGGGACCCTTTTCCACAAAAATAAACCTGGGTCTATGTGCATAAACCAAGGTTTTTTTTTGTCAGTGGAAAAGGAGTATAATTTAAACTGTGCAAGTTTAAGGTTTAAAGTTAGGTTTCCAAGCTCAATTCAGTTTACATATTAAAAATAAAGATATGTCAGTACCTTGTGAAAAAACAAGTATTTTCACTTAATGCTAAATAATTAGAATTCATTTGCATCCTTCACATTATAACATGGTTATGCTGGGGTGTACACCTGTTTTGCCCCTTACTCTAACACTCATTCCTAATAATTCCTATTTCAATTCATTGTTAAAGTAATCAGTAAGCACTAATAACAGTCACAACACGTGGGGATATTTAGCTAATAATTCATGAGAGTGATGTGAAAGATCCTGGCCAGCAGCAGCAGGGAAACGGTTGTGATCGGGGTTGGGTTAATGTGCAGCACCTGTGCTCTCCTGATATAAGTGCTTCAAGCACAGGGGGTAAATGCTTTTGATGGTGGAATAGCTGCTCAAGTGATAGATTGAGGGGTTTGGGGAACCAGAGGTACCACTGGAGCACTTTCACGTGTATGCTTTAATACTAGCCTACTGCTGTTGCTGGTGATCTGCTATGAAATCAGCAACAGTTCTTTAGTTTATCCAAGTGATGTGCTTCCTTATCAGAAAATCTACAATATCATTTTTATGCTGTTGGTTGATTATAGACTGGATCCAAACCTCCATTACCGCAGTGGCCGAAACTCTGACTGCATCTGTAGCAGAGTTGCAATGTTCAATGCTGCATATAGTAATTTGTATCATAATGAGAGACCACGTCCCTCACTCATATATATAATCTCCAAGTTATCCCTGCCTTAAGATTTTTGCACCTCTGCACATAAATTGGGGATAGTCTGTATAGTAGGTAAGTACTAAAAGCAGTCCTTACTGTACTATTAGCATGGCTCCAGCCCTCCCAGAAAGCTGAAGCATTTCTTCTCTCTGAAACATTCCAGATCTGTCATGGGAAAGCATCTCCTGTGCATATGATACTTTCCAAAATGGCATTTCCCAGTCCTAGTGATCAGAAAGTGCCCCCTTGTAGGAAGTCTGGATCTAGTCCAATGTTATCACTTGGGTTTTCATAGTCTTTATTCAGAGATGGGGAAAAATGAAATCATCTTTTAATCATTGAAACATTCATTTTCAAATCTAAGCATGTCTGTGCCAAAGCATAAAATAAACCAATCCTGTGTGAACAAATACACTTCAATGTCCCTGGCTTCTCACTGAGCTAACTTCCAATACATTCTGTAATCAGTCATTGTAGGAGCCACCTGCTTCCAGAATGTACATAGGGTGGGAGAGAGCTCTTTAAATAGTACAGTAAGTACCGTTAAGTCCTCTTAGCGGTCTCCCCTTGCATGCATAGTAAGCAGCCCAATACGTCTAAACATTTAAATGGGGACAAGCATGTCTTATTCCACCTCCTGTTACCATAGCATTGGGTAACTAATTCTCCAATATTTGAACTATTCCCATTATTTATTGATTTTCCTTTATCATAATGTTTGATTGTTCTTTATCTTTACTTATTCTTCAAACATTCAAGTGCTCGCCTCTTCAGACAAGCTTCACAAATTCCTTAAACTACTTTGAAACCCTCATCTACATCATCTGCATCACTTTGCTGTCCATCAAAGGTGGTAGTGGCTAATCATTTACAGCATTTTATACATAAAAGGCAACCATAGGAATCCCAAAATAATAATAAAATGCAAATGTGAAAAAGGACAGTTTATTTAGCTCCCTTATACAGCTCATACAAAATCATTAAGTGCTTTGGAGATGCCAGTAAAGAACAGTGGCAACTACTACACTGTGCGGCCACTTGTTTCTGTAAAGTGTCCGTTTGACAGCAAAACATATAATTCTTCCAGGGGCTGAATCAGCTGCAGCCCCAAGAAACATGATAACATATGTTTTCAAAGAGCAGTTGGCTTCATAGCTGATTGGTACAGTGGCCAAAAACAGAAGGGATGGAGCCATCACGGCAGAGCAGCAACGTGGGAGGTAAAATTAATTCAGTGTGAACTGGACGGAGCTGGTTTACTTGTTGTCAACTGGGGATCAATAATGTTATTTAGTGTGAACTATAGTAAAGGGTGTCTAAATTTATTATGAGGGGTAAGAGATCTTCATTTGTACTAAACAGTGTGTGGAAGGGTTTAATCATTTTAAACCGTGTGTAGGTGAAAGTTAATTTAAATGGGGGGGGGGTTAATTGACTGTGTTTGTGTAAAATTTTCATTTAGTATATAAAGAGGAAATAAGGAGTCACCGCTGACTTAAAAACGCATTGAATATGTAGTTGGTAGATCAGCCTCTGATCTGTGGTGGTAAAACAGTTTAAGCATACTGGGGCTGATTCAGCCCTGCGNCTCCACCATCCAGGCTGGCGGAGACGCTTGCGCACTCCGTGCCCCTGCAACTGCGGCTTATGCTAATGAGAAAAGAGGCGTTCCACGCCCTTTTCTCATTTACATATGCGCTTTTAGCAGGGCTAAGCCCTGCTAATTGGAAGTGCAGCCTGCACCATGTCTGGACATGGTGCAGGCTTAGCGCAAATTTGAATGAATTTTTTTTTCTCCATTCATGAAAGCGGGTAGTGACGATCGCTGCGAGTATATACTGGCAGAGGCTCCGGATACAGCATCCGGAGCCTCTGTGGTTTTAACTATAGCACAGGGATGCGGGGCATTTATACTCTGATGACTTACACTCTCATGGGTAAAACCATGTTGAATTGCAGGGGAGGTAAAATGAATGTCAGTGTTTGCATGCAGGGAGAATACTTTATTTTTGCATTTTGCACACAGATACTGACCAGCGTTACTGTTACACGGTTATTAGACTAGGACTAGGAAACATCATCTCTCACCTGTAATACTGACTGCAATTAATTAATTTTACCTCCCCTGAATTTCAACATGGTTTTGCCCATAAGAGTATAAGTCATGAGTGTAATTAATGACAGTGTAAATTTTAATCTGGCCCTATATAAGGTTAACCTAAATCTAAAATAAAATGAACTTAATCTTAACCAACTAAACAGTATCTGCTGTTACATTTTATGTTTTTATGTTTCAATTAAAGAAAGTTGCAATTGCACATTATTTTCAAGTATTAAGTGGTCACAATATCACAAGTATTTAGTGGCAACATGGGGGTGGGTCGGAGGGCGTTGTTTATGCAAATCACGTCTGAATCCTCACCTCTAAACAGGAAATCATAATTTACTATGGATTGATGGTGTTTGATATCATCATGTCCCACCCATTCATAATAAGGATCGGAGCTAGAGGCAGTGATTTCATGTAAAGGAGATTTGCCGACTCTCCAAGGATATGGGGAGAACTGCCTGAAATTCACAAGTGTCCTGGGTTCAACATGGTTTTGCCCACTCGTGAGCAAGTTACAGCCAATGAGATTCTACATATGGGCACTTTAATTCTTCCATAATAATTATTCTTTTTACCTACACAACGATTTCACCACTGACGTTCAATTAATTGCACAACACTGTTTATTTTCCTTCAGGCCTGTGATGGAAGTGTATTATAGTGTAAAATATACATATTGCAGTATATCTGACAAACAGTAAAGTTAGTCAAGTACATTTCAAACCTAGGAGTGAGAGCTCATGTATGGCATTGGCCAGGGTTCAGTCAGAATGGAGAGAAATGGGTATAGTTGACTTGTAATGTAGTTCTGCTGAACATTTAATTATACTGCTAGTAAAGACTTATTTCGTATGAGTCTTGTCATCAGCAGCTTTGACGGTTTCTCCTAAAGTGGAGATTTATACTTTTGTTGTCCATTTCTAGCATTTTAGACAGTGTATTCCCTGAATGACATACCCATTCTGTGGAAAACATATAAAACAACTGGCGGAATTCTTTGGAAACCCTTTGCTAACGTCTTGAAAACATGAAACTAACTTCTTTAAACTATTAAAAAAAAAACATTTTATTAGAATATACAGAACATTTATGGCTTAAATTAATAATAATCTGAAATTTCTGTTAAATTGCTTTAATCTCAATGATTTACTTTACTTCTGGCCAAAACCAAACCTAAAATAAATTATGAAATGTTAGCGCATTTTATGATAATTCTTAGTGAAAAGGTTTCAATCTTGGAGATTCAGACATTTTTTCCTAAGATTAGACTCTGTTCCTTCTTCAACTGATGTGCTACAAAATTATTCCATACGTTTTGGTAATAAGTGTTTCATAATATTTAACATGCACCACCCTTTGTCTGAGCCTTTCAAATTAGCTATGAAGACATTTTGCAAATTCCCTGAAATGACTTAACACACTCTAGTAAATGTCTTCAATACTTTCCACCCACCAAACGTTTTGAGAGAGTTCATTGTACGAGAACTCCTGCTATTGAAACTGAACTAATACATAGAAAATAAGACTTTTAACCCTATCTTAATATGAGAAATATACCACTAGTATTTGTTAAACTTGACTCACCCAATTTAAAAACGTGTTTACACTATGTTTGTACACACATGTTGAGTTTCTGGTTAGGTATAGGTATATTTCTAATTGTGCCCTGTAAGAGGGAGGTTCCTCCAAAATGGTAGTAGTGAATGTGAACTGCTTTTCTCAAACAGCATCATGGGAAAGATCCTGTGATAATATTTTCCCTGCGTTCAGATTGTGTTGTACATGTGACAGTCCTACATTCCTTAAAATGAAATTAATATATATAAATATATAACTTACATACTGCACCAAATGAGGATAAACAGGTAAGCAAAGCAATAACAATTAAAAAATCCTGGTGTCATTGTCTTCATGACCACATAAATTTACACTGGGCCTTATACCAGCACCAGTAAAAGTATGGCCCTCTAAGAAACAAAAATCCAATGACTATACACATCTTTTTTTTAGGTTATTTAAAGCAGGTAGGGTTACAAAACACAGCTCAAAAGATGACAATGTGAATGGCGATCCATTGACATGTAAATCAGATGGAAGCCAATATAACAAGATGCTCACATCCAATAGAAGGAACAAACAAGAAAATAGTAACTTAACAACAATATTGAAAATGGGCATAAACCCCACCTAAAGGGATTTTCCAAATTCCTAAAATGAACGAGGATGCCACCGATATTCTAACATCCTCCCTTTCCTCCATGGCCTATCCTGTCCCAAAATTCCATAATCTCTCAAAACAATGAAGTAGGAAAAACTGCAGAGCATTGAATAAAGTTTACAGACAGACCCTGCTGGTCAAGGCAAGGGCCTTGCCTGTCCTCGCATCTCCAATTAGCTCCCTGTTCTATTTAAGCCCACAGTTGATTCACCGTGCTGCAAGTTTTAGCTTCTCCTGCTTTCAGTCGCTCTTTTGGGGTTCAGAACAGTTTCCTCACTTGCCTCTTCTGCCTTAGGACTCCAGCCTCTGATCTCTTACTAGCTCCCTGCCTGCCTTGTCTCTCCAGTTGGTCTCTCTCTGCCCTTCCATACTTTCATCTGGTCTACTCTTCTCCCAGATCTCCATTTCATACCTACTCCCTCTCATTTGCCTATTCTAGTGCCTCCCTCTTCTTCTTATCTCCTCTTTAGTTCTCTCTATGTACCTAGCTCCCCTTTTTAATGTCTCTTCTCATCTCCTGACTCTCAATATTTTCTCTTGTCTCCAGACTTTCTTCATGCTTTTCTCACTCTCTCTCTGGAACCTTTCACCTCTTCATCTTTCGGCTCCTTATCCCTCCCTCTATTATCTGTTCTGTGTTGTCTGTCTTGTTTGTGCCATTTCCACTCTTACTTGTTTTGGCCTCTCTCTTAGCTAGGGATGTGTTAGCCATCATCAGGTGCTACAAGCCCATCTTCACCTTTAGAGACACTAGCGAATACCTGGCGGTGGTATAGACTCCGCGCCCAATCTTTCCACCAGTTCCAGCCTAGCATCATAACAATGGGGTACATTAAACGGGGTAAAACATAAATTTTTATAGACTTGACCCGGCCAATCCAAGAGAAAAACATTAGATGTCAACATCTGAATGGATTTGCTAAATAAAAGGCAGATTATTGGCTGCTTACAATAGCGAGCAAGGTTTAGATATCCCAAGATACATTATTTTTGAAAGATTCCATTGGAAAGGGAACATAGCGAATAAGGAACAGAAATAAGAATAAGACAGGAGGGTCAATATAAAAGTTAAGAACCTTAGTTTTATGTGGATTGATCTAATAGCCTGAATAAAGGTCATAAGTAGAGGTCATGCAATAGAGCCAGGACAGAAGAAATCGTGTCATTAAGAGATAAGAGGACATAATCAGGTTATAAAGCTATTTTATGGAGTTGAGTCCGATCCGAGACACCCTGTATGGAGGGGTTCATGTGGATCTGGATAGCCAAGGGTTCTATGACCAACGCAAAGATTAGAGGGGACAGCCCTGCCTAGTACCATTGTAAATGGCAAAAGGAGGAGATGTACTCCCATTAATCATCACTGCAGCAGACGGGGAGAATCACAGTGGCATGATACATTGTGAAAACCTCCTGGTTAAACCCAACCAAGTACACCACAGACTCAAAGCTCAACAAAATAAATTGTACATTTCTATGATAGTAAATATTATATTATAAAAAGGAAATGCTATGTCCTCCTTCCAAAATGTGTATGCATAGCAAATGATGTGTTTGTATCCTATACAAATATTCCTGATCAGTATACCCTCCATCATGGGGCCCCTGGGGCCAACAAAACACAGCAGGACAACTTTATTATAACCATATAAGAAGCTATCTTAAGATGATAAAGATACCATATTAGCATCGAAATGCGTTGGTAGGCAGTTGTGTGGTGAGCTTATTTCATATAGTTGCAGCTATAGATATTGGAGACGTTGTAACCTGGGAGAAGTACCAGGAGTGAATGCGGTGGATTAAAAATTGCACTGAAAAGGAAACGGTTACATTACATCCTGCACTATTTCTCCAAATCTGCATATTGGGGAGCAGGAGCAGAGTTGGATAAAGGTGATCCTCGGAAAGCCAAAATGATATGCTATCTTACAAGAGGAATCAAGTGTGAGCACAATAGGATTCAGCTTTGTTTAATTTAAATAACGGACTTCACTATATTGTATTTCTTTTTTGGAAAGCTGTTGAGGATGTGAAAGGTCAAACTGATTGGTCCCATTAAAGTTGGATTTGGAAAAGTGACACTTGAACTTATATTCACTACTGGACATTTAGACTGTGTACTATTTGCATGTGACTGTGTACAACTTGCATGTGGCATTGCAATAACTCGGAATGTCTATTTCAGCCATCAGAGGAACTTAGCAACCAATAAGTAATCCTTAAGTAGTCTCGGTGGGTGAGACTGTGTGCTTTGAGTGAACACAATTTTTAGTCCCAGTTTGGCCATGCATACCACTCTGATGGAACGGAGAATTCTTATTCATGTGCACGTACAGTACACATAGAAAATATTAATAAAATAGGATCAGTGGATATGGCCCATAATTACCAGCATCCATTGCTTTCAGTAATATATCAAAAACAACATTCGTAACATCTGAAAAAAAAAGTTGCAGACCAATGGCAGATGCTTAAACTGTTATTCATACCATCAGCATCATACAGAGTAATCACATAAAAATATATATAATATATTCCTGGCATACAAACCCTTCAGAAAAAATCAAGAATGAGATGTCCAAGCGAACAGTAGTCACAGACGGCAGAATTTTAAATCTCTGGTGCCAATTTTTCTTTGGACTTTATCCTAATGATAACCCTAACTCCACCCTTTAGCCTAACCTTCTCCTTCTACAATCCATCTAGTCTATGCAGCCTGATCCTAACCCTCCTCTTATTCAATCCATCCATACCCGCAGCGTAAGTCTAATCCTCCCATCTCCCATCCCCTCCCTGCAGCATGAATTTAATCTTAGCTTGGCCCTTGTACGCTCCATCCCTTCCCACAACCTAAACCCATCCTGCTCCATCTCCTATCCATTCCCTCTCTGTAACTTTACCTTACACTTCCTTTTCTCCAGTCCATCACTTTGCCACAGCCCAAACCTAACATTTCTATTCTATTCCCCATCAGTTCCTAATATCCTCATATCCCTTCCTCCATCCTTCTAAGTTTCATCCTCCCACATATTCACATTAACTGCCTTGTTGGGTTCAACTGGAACACCACACAGAATATCAGGAAATATCATTAATTAATGTAATAAGTGTATGGTTTTGGCCAATATTTCCCAATTCATTATAAAATATTCTAAATGTATACATTTTCTAAATACAAAAATTTTAAGGTTAGCAGTCAGCCCTTTGTATTTCTGAAATGTCAACCAGTGTTACCAAGACATTCTTCCCAAATATTTGGGCTGATCCAGGGTAATAGGTTAAAGGAGAAAATCTACACCTGGGAAAAATCATGTTAAACTGCAGGGGATGCCATTATCAAATGTTCAAACTTGAGAGGTGATGTTTTGTAGCTCTGTGTATAAAGAAAACAGTTTAAATACTGTGTGTAAAAAAGACTATTATGCTTGTATGAAAAAATCTATTTTTCTAATGGTTTGTCCAGGAACAGATTTGCAACTTTTTGTGCAGTTACTCCAAAGTACTAGTTCAGCCCCACTGTATATAATTGTTCTGACAAATGCTTTCTGACATTTGTGTGGCTTGTATTTAATAGTAACATGGCAATTGTCTGATTTCTAAACAAATTTAATTCTAAATAAAAATGGAGAAACCATGAAAAATCCTAGATAGATAGATAGATAGATAGATAGATAGATAGATAGATAGATAGATATGAGATTCAGCAATGTGGTGCCACAAAACATATACTGTATATGAAAGAGAAAGTAAAATAAAGCTTTTTTCTACTGTGTGTCTTCCAATGATATCATGTAACATTTACAAATCAGTAGATGGTTAATGCTGCGAGTTTAGTTGCAAGCTTAGTAACAGGATACATAATTATTTCCATGAAGGTAATGGAGAACAGACCCCAGAGAGGGGTCCCATGCCTCTTCTTGGCTCACAATGGAAGAAGTATGTTCTGTCACTGAATAATGTTAACTTGAATAAGAACTGATACTATCATTAAAAATTCCTGTAGATATATATTATATTATACTCAGTTTCCACAAATGGCTTCCCTTCCTAAAAGGAACCGGAACTCCATTGTAGTCAGTCCCCTTCTCCTACCATGACAGCAATGCACTTGTACAGTGTATGTATTATGTAACAAGTGGCAATTCATTAATATAGCACCTGTCAAGAATTTCTTCATAGCATACTATAATATACACAGCGCATGTTAAACCAAAGCCTGACCTGCACAGCTAACATGAGACTGAGAATAATACATCTGCAAATGCTTTCAGACATTTGTAATATACCATGGCATGTTCACTGCAGAGTTATGTTAAAAGAGAAAAGCCTTAATGCAATCCAGAAATAGATTCAACATGTATGCATTAGCTGCTTTTAATTAAAAAAAAGGTATTAAAAAGAAATTTACTTACTTGATTTTGAGAGAAAACTGGTTATTTATTTTTCAGTCTGTGCTGACAATTGTTTTCCTTGATACTGAAGGCACTTTATATCCTAAATATTTCATGAGCTTGTCTTTCACTAGTTTTCCTGCAGCCGGCTCTACAGAACTTTCTCTACTTCTCTTCAGAATTACTGGTGGATTGTCATATACATAAAGTTATTAATATACATGCGACTCGTGCACACCACCTGCTGGTGTTCCCAAGCAATGCCTACTTTGCTTTCTGTATTCTAGGCATAGAACACTACTAGTGACACTCTCACTATGAATAATCTTCTTTCATTATATCCACAACTCTGAGTGTACTGATATATTTATGTAACTTTGGTGCAAAGGATTAAAAATGTTATTTTATAGTGACACATTTAATGGTATAGTTGGAACAGGGTTGCCGGCTTTTGGTTTAAAAAAAGATAGGCAGCATGGGATATGGGCAAAGGGTGTCATTTATGTAAATCATGCCCAAAGCCCCACCTTCATGGACAGCAAAAATATCATCAGAGGACAGGACTTGACAAGTCCGCACATCAGTAACGATCAGGGTTGAGGCAGTGAATTACATAAGTCACTGCCCTGGTCCGGGAAAAACGTGTGTGATTCTGCCGGACATTCCTGCCTGAGTTGCATTATACTACTACATGAGAAATAAGGTATCTAGGCCACTCTCTGGAGAAATCAAAGATGTTTGATGTTTGTAAGAATAGATTATCCAGCCTAGATCATCAGACGAGCAGAGAAGAGCTTCATAATCATAGTGATCATATTAAAGGCCTTATTAAAGTAAAGTATAATGTACTAAGTAATCTCATAGGGAGAAATACATTTGTGAGCTCCTGCAGGATTCCTGTGCAGGAATGGTCGTACTGTGCAGGTAAATAAGGCACTAGGCCAGTGGTTCCCAAACTGTGCGCCTAGGTTCCCTGGGGTGCTGCAGTGCTCTCATTGGGGTGTCTTGGAATGTTTTTTCCAACGTGGTGGCATGTTACTAACGTTTCTTAGACTTAGACGGACTGGGGTACCTTGGGCCCACCAGAGAAAATCATTCTTGGGGCCCGCCCTCAGTTATAAAGAAATAATACTAGGTCTTGGGGCCCACCGGAGGATTCTCCTGTTCTCTCGTGGGCCAGTCCAACGCTGGCTGCACAATTGAGAGCATCATACAATAGACAGCATATTCTTGTAAAAGAAAGAACATAATAGCTGCTACTATATAATACAGTAAGTGTCCGTGAAACCATTATACAGTCCAACCTCTGCCATACGAGTTATGTATATTAAATAACTCACTTATAGTTATTGGCATTATAAATGTAATGCTTGTCCCCTTCAATATATTCACCATTTGCACTAATATATGTATTCTTGCTTTGAACTGGTCGATGACTGGTCGAGTTTCTGTCAGTATATGTTGTTTCAACATATCTGCCGTTTTCTACTTTACAACTGTGTCCCTTTAAGCACTGATTTTACTTTTTGGAAAAGATAAAAGCCATAAAGTGCTAAATTGGGCAAATATGGATAATTAATATGATTGATGTGTCTATGTTAATGTCCAATTATTCAATTATCATTGACAAACATTACATTTGTAATACCAATAAATAAAAGTGAGTTATTTAATCTGTCTCGATATATAAACTGCATCACTAGTCACTGCTATACAATACAGACGGCATCCTAGTCACCACTATACAGTATGATCAAATATTGGGGTATGAGTGTTGATTGACCTTGTGTTAGGTAGTGTTTATAACAGTATATAAACATGTGTGCTACTGATGCATCAACTTTGATCACTGCAGTTTATTGTTTGCACTATTTTCAGTACTTCCTCCTGGAACCAACACATTTGAACAGCTGGTTTAACACACTGCAGTTACATTTTCATCCACAAGGTGGCTCTGTATAGAATTATAAAAGGTAATAAGTTTTCTCAGTACTTCGCAAATTGTTAATCAGAATTATTAGGAACTGCCAAAAATAAAATCAACCACAAACTATCTGAAACAACCCTGCAGCATCTTTGGAGAGTACACACTAAACAGATTTATACAATAATTGTTCTGGTGTGTACCATGCTTAATCCTGTCTTAACAGCAACATGCATTTCCTTGCCATATGTCTCTAATAGTGAAGGTGCCTTTTTTTAATCTTCTAGGCCTCAGTCTCTGTCTGTCTGTGTTTCTGTCCGTCTGTCTGTCTATACTCCCCTTTATAAAACACTGTGCACACACTGTGCCTAATAAATAAGCATTCTTATTTCTAATAATAATAATAATACATGATATATTTTTTAATGCTTATTTGAGTGCTGTTTAAAACATATTTAATGGGATTTTTTTCAGAGGAAAGGTACACAGTGTGTCTTGTTCTTTGGCTTATTTTGTTCATGTTTCCTAAATGATAACATTACCACAAAAAATCATCCTTACACTGTTTTAATATCCTTCACAAAGCAGGGCTCGAAGTGGGGGGGTATACGGGGGTATGACATACCGGCACTTCCCCCACTGTTGTAATTGAAAAATTTCTAACTGCTTCTTAGTTCATATCAACATCTGTGACATTGTACTAAGCTATAAATCATAACAGCAATAAAACTCAGAACAGCCACACAGATGAGTAACTTACAATCATCTTCAATTCCTAAAAGGAACAAGTTCCACCAGTTTATTCCTGTTTATTCACCTGTTTATCTATAAAACAGATGATAGCTCTGACATGCAGAGAACCCCAACACGGATAAATATGGGAAAAGGAGAAAGCATCAGAGGTCACAAACATGCCAACAAACTAAATCCAATAGCACTTCAACATTACCAAATACTTATGCAATCTATCCTTCTGCTAAATTACAAATTAGTCTTTACAAGTGATGTAAAGCTAGGTACACACGGTAAGATAAATTGTTCCAATTTAAGAATTTTTTCAAGAGTGGGTAAAACCATGATGAATTACAGGGAGGTAAAATGAATGTCAGTGTTTGCATGCAGGGAGAATACTTTATTTTTGCATGTTGCACACAGATAATGACCAGTGTTACACAGATAATGACCAGTGTTACTGTTACACTGTTATTAGACTTGTGCTGGAAACATCATCTCTCACCTGTAATACGGATTGCAATTAGTTCAATTTACCTCCCCTGCAATTCAACATGGTTTTACCCATTCTTGAAAAAATCCTTAAATTGGAACAATTTATCTTACCGTGTGTGCCTAGCTTAATAAAAGAAATATATCACTGTAACCAAATTAGCTATGCAAGGGAAAATATACTACTACTGAAAAAAAATCTTACACCAGTAATAGACAAAATTAATGGAAACCTTGTTAAAAGAACAAAAAACATTTAAAATGTAATCATTTAAAAGATCCCAAACAGCATGGTATCACTGAGGGAAGATTATGTCAATTTACCATCCAACTTATCCTGTTATTCTGTCTAATCATTTTTTTTTTTACTATGTCTCTGCCCTGTCTTGTGTATATATGTGTGTTTCTTCAGATGTATTTTTATACCATGCCTGATGAAGAGANCTGAGTTGTCTCGAAAGCTCGCATTTTAACATCATTGCTATTATTTCTGTTAGCCATTAAAAGGTATCATATTTGCAAGATTGCTATTTTTGTTTTCCTCATTGAAGAACAACAAAATTCATTATAAGACTACGTTAAACAACTAGAAGAAAATTATCAGTATAGTTTTAAATACACAACTGAGCAGACTAAATGGGCAATGTGGCTTATCTGTCATCACTTTTTATGTTTCTATGTTTCCAAAAGAGCTGTTCTAGGCTACATACTGCGTATAGGGAACAGTACGAAAGAAGTTGGCCTGATTCATTAAATTCAATGACTCCTGCAGTGCTGTATCCCCAGCACTGACAGGAAAGTTTTTTCAATACCAAACCATCTAACACTAACCCTCCCTTCTCCACAGCCTAACTCTAACCTTCTTTTTTCCCATCCATTCCCTTCCCACAACCTAACCCTAACATCTTTTTCCAATCCATCCCCTCCATCAGCCTAACCCTAACATCCCCTTGTAGTGGTACCTATCACAAAGGAGAAGGTCTTTGGGGGACCTCTTGCTGGAGACCATCTCCTATTGTCACAGAAAATGGTTCTATACCACAATATGGAAATTTCAGCATACAAATACATTCATCGAAAAACAAGTAACTATCAATAAAAAAAATATGGTGATTCTGGCAGGAAAGATGATCCTTTCACTGACCAAAGCATGGGTTCCCTACAATTTGTTACAAGCTGCCAGCTCCCATCGCTGTGCAATGCCTCTGTATGCTGCCAGAAGCATGTAAACTCTCTTCTTGTTCTCTCTCCTGCTGCTCCTCCTGGTGCGCTCCTCCTGTGGGCTGTCTCCACTCACATTGCAGAGTACTATCTGTTTCCTTGCAGCCAGTACTCCTTTATGTAATATTGGGGATGTGTTGATGTGTCCAGTCAGTGGACAGCAATCTCTTTATATAGAATCAGCTGTTAGCATTCTGGCTTCTGGTTATAGTGTCTCCAAGTGTGTCCCCAGCTATTCTATGTTTTTTTGCTGTGACCCGCTGCTGTGATCAGAACTTGTCTCGCCTCACAGTTTGTCAGGGTGTTTTTAGTGTTTTGCACAGGGTACTGTTTCCCATTATGTTGTCCTAAGTTTTGTCACTGAAGACAGAGACCTGCCAGAGTCTGTCCACACTATCAGGGGTCCATTGTCAAGCCCCTTGTTCAGCTGAGTACACATCACAAAGATCATCTTTCCAACCAACAGATAAATGACCCTCACAGCAGAAATCTGTTAGATGTGTACTCACAAAATATAGAACAAAATTAAAACACATTTTTGTACAAATATGCAAAAGAAAACTCTGATATATTTTCCAGTGCTTATATTTAAATATAAAGAATAATAACAAATTATTTTTGTAATACTTCCACCCCCACAAATACACAACTGGTTTTTATCTACTTTAATGTTTACTGGCACCATCAAGTCTTTTCATATTTTTCATTCAAGTCAAAGCATTTGCAAAAAATAAATAAAAAAACTTTAATAAAATTTATCAGAATAAATAGCATTTGTAATATCAGTTTTTCCCACTACTCTGAAAGCTGGTAACCTGCAGAGTTAGTGGAAAGTTTGATTTCTATTATTAAGCAATTTGCCAAGTGATGCGTGATAAGATATAGCTAAACTTATAGTAAAGAAAACTTAATGGAAAAATGACTGTTTCTTAATAAAGAGCAGCAGATGTATAAAACTGTTCAAACATCTAATACCAGAAAGCGTCTTATGCCAAGTCCCAAATAAATGTCCAAAACTGTCCTTTGAGTATTTCCTAGTATTTGTGATGAGGAGAACCATGTCTAGAAATCTTTCCAGTATCGTCACAAACATATAACACATAATAAGAATCAATAAGAACATATAATGCCTTTTATGTATGCATAGTTCCATTTGTATGATAGTAATCCCGCATTTACAACTTTAAATGCACTCATGCAAACATTAATCACACAGGAATAAGAATCCTGGTCGCCACTTCTGTGTCTCCTTCACAGTTTATATTGAAAGAAATTGAATTCAAATGGGAAGCAATTATTTTTATTAGCATCAAATCTATTGTTCACTCTCTCATACCCACTCAGATGATGGTAAATATCATATACTGTATGCAATTTAATCACACTGCACAGAATATCGCAAAAGAGATGTGCTTCAGTACAAGACTTTATCAGCTGTAATAAATGTATATGTAAATGTATATATAGAAAAAACAAAACCACAATGTTCGAATGTCCCACATGAATATATATTGTATTAAGTATATATTCCTGACAGATAAATAAAGATAGATAAATAAAGATATATTAAAGTAGAGCATGGCCCCACCCATTCATAGTGCCAATCTCTGCTAAACCTGCTACAAAACAAGACACAGGGCCGGTGCTAGGTCTGGGGGCGCCCTAGGCTGACCTAGCACCGCGCCCCCCCCGACGTCAAAACGCACGATGTGACGTCACCACGCCACGTATCGGCGCGACGTGATGACGTCACGCCAGTTGAAAACTACAGCGGGGGGCGGCTGGGTGACCGCTGGCCGGCCGCCCTCCCGGTTTTTTTATTACCACGGCCACCCGCCCGACCGCCCGCCCTAGGCGAACACCTAAGTTCGCCTAATGGGCGCACCGGCCCTGACAAGACAGTTATACCCAATTCACACAGAGGGCTATTACCTGTGCAGTGTCTCCCGTCTCTATTACCCAGAACATAAGCAGGGTTTTACCCTGCTGCGTTCCGTGTACTTGTTAGTGTTAATGCATCCTGGCCGGGTAAAAGTATGGACCTTTTAATCAGGTCTGATGTTTTCCAGAACGAGTCTAATAACAGTGTAACAGTAACACTGGTCATTGTCTGTGTGCAAAATGCAACAATAAAGTATTCTCCCTGCATGCAAACACTGACATTCATTTTACCCCCCCCTGCAATTCACCATGGTTTTACCCACTCTTGAAAAATCTTTTGATTGACTTATAGTGTATGGCCAGCTTTAGTCAATAGTACATAAAGTCTTAATAAAGTCTCGATATAAAGTCTTTATTTTGGATTGTTGTCACTTTATCTTTCAGAAGTTGCATAAAATGGGTCGCTGTGTTGAACTGCACAAATACATTAAAACATTTTGCTGTATTCTATAGTACTGTACAAAACAGTCCCATTTGCACAATAACCCCCCACCCTTTTATCTGTATGTATATGATTTGTTTTACCACAGTGAATATATCTGTTTATTCAGAATAGCTTGGTAAGCATATGCCTGACATTCTAATGTTTGTTTTGAACAATTTAGCTGCGGCTTGTATTAAATTCTATCCTATCTACTAGAAAATGCAATCTTGTAAGACATATGACAACACTTAAACAGGGGAAACAATTCCAAGTCTTTCCAGCAGTCACACTGAGCCCATTATAAAATCTGCTGCAGGAAGACATTCTCTTTTCCAGTAATGAATTTTCTCCAACCTCCATGTACCAATTTCTTATCTGCTCCACTTTTATCTACATCAATGCCATAGTACATTCAGTGACTCATGGGTTCTCTTTGTGCTTGGCAGTTACAACATGCCACAATTTTGCTGTTCATTTTAGAAAATCTTCTATGAGGGATCCTATTATACAAACCAGTCAGTCCTATTAATACGTGTTCTGGAGTGCCATCCCCCCTTATTACTTGCTATCTATTAAGATCCTAGAAGTAAGTGTGTGGCATGAGGTGCAATGTTTCCATTCCAAAGATACAATCATATTGTCTCAATTCACTCCCATGGTTCTTCTCTCGCAGTGATGAAATTTTGGTCTACCGTATATACTCGAGTATAAGCCGACCCAAATATAAGCCAACTTATTGACTCGAGTATAAGCCGACCCCCCAGTATGTCTATCACCCCTGTGAAAGACTCATGTCACTCATGGATCATTACCCCCATAGGATTGCATTGACTCTGGTCTTTATGTCCAGCTTCTATAGATCTTCCCCTATGTGTCTCTATTGTCCCCCTGTTTCCCGCATGTGCAGGGGTAATATAAGGCAATGTAAAGCTCCTGTGCCATGCTGTAACCTATACAGCACACTATCATGCCTGTGCCAGCTCTGTGGACACAGTGTGGTGTATGAGTGTCATGCTGCATGCCAGCGTCAGTGTCAGCACATCCCTACATCAGGACAAAAAAAAATAAGAAATTGTCACTAAAAAAAGTGCTGAAAAATTCGGCTTATACTCGAGTATATACGGTATTATGTACACTACCTTAACTTCTCTGCATGCAGAGCTATGCGTAAGGGTGTTTTACAGGCGGTCCACAACCCAGCCCAAACTGTAGCTCTGTACTCTCTGACTCCATAAAACTCCCTTATTTGGCTACAATGTTCTTTTAATGGGGTTCAGACCTTATGGATGGCTTTATTTGGGAAGGACTACAAAACATCAGGTGGTCACAGGGTATGTACAAGCTTATTACAAATTTCACTCTCCTGGCACTGGACACCCTCATTGTAAATGGGCAACGGCTTTGAAATAAAGGTGGGGTAAATATAGAGGTGACAAGGTATGCACCAAACTATAACTTGTAAATGTATGCTCAGTCCTAGCACCGGGTCACAGTGCAGTTACTATAAAATAAGTATCATTATAAGATCTATATAAGCTTAGACAGGGCCTGGTTACGTGTCTCAGCTGCCCTAGGAAAAAAACAATTATGGAGCCCCCACCCCAAGGGGTTCATAAGAAAAAGGAAGAGGAGCTGCAGCGGCAGTGACAGGCCATACTCCCTCACAGTCTGGTGGTGCTGCTGCATCAGAACAAGGCATTTCTTTTCGTAGCCTGTGAGGAAGAGGGGCAGATGGCTATGCGCTCTCCTGGAGTCCCGCACCTTAGGCTGCAGCCTTATCAGTCTATCGGCGTAGACTCGGCAAGGATCCCGACGTCAGTGTTTGTGTAGGCGGATTTAAATGTTTCTATGTTAACTTTCATTAGAAGTCAGTTAATAAAGAGTGTCACAATTTTAACGGCAACCTAAGTCTCTGTGTTTTTATTGTGCCTGATTTATTGTCTTTCAGGGTTTGGGGGATGGTCAGACTCTCAGCCGTTTGGCATGTATGCTGAACCACACCATCCATGCATATCCCATGTGTTGAAGAGGGATTGTTTGTGCTGTAATACATGTAAACCCCATACAGTGGATGTTATTGTCTGCGCTGAAGGAGACAAGCTAAATTGTTAAGAAAAATTACCTCAGTTAACCTCAGTGTTTTGCCAGCAGTATTTGACCTTAAATGTTCTCAGCTCTACTCATCCCTAACCATCCCAGGAAACACTTGCCACAGCTAGATTACAAATACAATGCAATATGGCATTCTGCAGGACAAGCACATTTGCCTCAGAGAATACAGGGCTGCTTCACACTTTAATAGCTTGGTAAGTCCACCATGTACTGCATAGAAAAATGTAAAATGTCAATTAAAAATCAGAGTTTTCTTGTTCAACTCTAAATTGCTGTTAAAAATTGAAGACGTTTCGTGTTTGAGTGCTACTTCCATTTACAGCTAATATTTCCCTGCATGCCACAAGAGCAACAATATGTAATGCAATATTTCCATACAAACAAAAATACAATTCTATTTTATGCAATGGCTAGAATTAACCTGTCAGATGCCAATCTCAATGCAGTGTTATACAACAAGGGTTGCCACATGGCAATTACTACAGCTGCCCTTGGCAAATACACAGTGTCAGAGTCACATTATATTTGTATTATATTATATATATTTTGCGCTGTACCTGTTACCTGTGTGCACAGCGTTGTACCTATCATGTTACCTATATACACAGCGCTGTACATGTCACCTGTGTGCACAGCATTGTACCTATCCTGTTACCTATATACACAGCACTGTACCTGTCACCTGTGTACACAGTAATTTATATATATAGTTTTATGTGGCCAGGACAGGACCCTTATTACCTACTGCTTATCAGCTGTTGGGGATGTGACAGCTATTTATCTAAGTACTACAAAGTGGCACTGCAGGGTTATCACCTGAGCCCTCATACATTAAATAATACACACATTTCTATATACGGATAACGGGAAACATATGTATTCTGACTTCTCAGATATCTCAGTAAATTAAGTAAATGGAGAAAAATTAGCAAATGACATTTATAGCCTAAGCCAGTGGTTCCCAAACTGTGTGCCTAGGCTCCCTGGGGTGCCGCAACGCTCTCATTGGGGTGTTGGTAGTGTTACTTAGAAGCACAATTTTACATCTCGTATAGGAGATACACAAGATTTAATATCAACCTGAAGTATTTCTGTCTTTACTTATTAGTTATTTATAGTTATTACACTATTCCGACTCAAAAACGTAAAAAATTTGAAATTATTATGTCTTAGGGGTGCCTTGAAAAATTATGGAGACCCTAAGGGTGCCTCGACTGAGAAAGTTTGAAAACCAGTGGCCTAAGCTGTTAGATCCACCATCACAAAAGTCTGTGTGAGAAAGCTAAGTTTGTTACATACACCTGTTTGGTGCTGTTTACAATACTGTTTACAGCTAATGAAATTTACCTCCTTTTCCCCGCAGAGGTCCTCCGTTTGGGGTTGGGGAATAGAAGCACACACCTCCCGACATATTGGGTGGTGACAAATAGCCCCCGCCCGGGTTCAGCCTTAGCCTTGCCCTTTTTTAACGCCGTGAATGTGGCAAATATATGATTATATTTCATTTTAATAACAGTAACACTGTTTGTCCCCTAATCGGGACAAACTGGGAGGCAGGAGGGATGGCGGGACAGTCACCCAAAAGTGGGGCAGTGCCGCCGAAATCAGGACACTTGGGAGGTATGCTTACCTCTTTTCACGTTTTTTTCCTTTGTCAGACATTGGGGTATATTTACTAAGCAGGGAGATTGCAGTGAAATTCGAATTTGGGGAAGTTGCCCATGGCAACCAATCAGATTTGAGCTCTCAGTTTCATTTTACACTCTGGAGAATGTGAACTCAAATCTGATTGGTTGCCATGGGCAACTTCCCCAAATTCGAATTTCACTGCAATCTCCCTGCTTAGTAAATATACCCCATTGTTGCCCATTTTTATAGTTTACCTTCCAAATGATCATAGCAACAAAAGGATACTGTAGCAACAGGAAGGTAGATGGCTTTCAGGGTCCAATTTAACAATATGTAAGAAAGGTAAAATGAAATAGTATACCAATCAGTAAATGAAATGAAAGAGTATGTCATGTAAAATAAGAACAAGCTCAAATATAAAAGTTCACGTAGTTAAGAAGCAGAACATATTACAAATGATCAAAGAATGTCTGTATTTCCATGTCTGGCCCTTCCAGAACTAAGCAGATGTTCTTTCTGTCTGAACAGCAATTCTTACTCATCACTTTATCGTTTAATAATGTAATTGCATTGTAAACAGCTTCAGTGTTTTATATATAGCAGATTTTAATTTTAACACTAATAAAGACATCCAGAAATAAAACAGGGGAGTCACTTTAAACAAGTGCATACTAAATAGAAGCACAGAGGCAATATTTGCAGTTCCCTGCCAGAATCAAGAATATAATTGGTACATAACACACCAGGGCCTATATTTACTAAACTGTGTGAATGAAAAAGTGGAGATGTTGCCCATAGCAACCAATCAGAATCCAGCTGTCATTCTGCAGTATGTAATAGGAACCTGAGAGCTAGTTTAGTAAATCTAGCCCCGGGAGAATTTAAATCAATAAACCTGAAGTGATTGCAATCATTTCTTTATTTTGTACTATTCAGGGTAAGTTGTAATAAGTGGTCACACTTCAATCAAAGGCAATTTCACTTGTTTGTGTGCACCTGTTTTCTGAGACTGTGTACTGTGTAGTGTGGAAATAGAAATACAATCACAATAATTTTAAATATACTGTATGTCTAACCCTGATATGTGGCTAAGATATAGTTGGTAAATGTAGCATTCTAGGATCCTCTACACCAATGTGACGCCTGCAAAAATAGTTAATGGGTAGTCAGGACAACATTCACGGGCAAATAGCAGTATTGGTGGCATGTTGTCACTAGCGCAGATACTTTCATTATAATACAATCTGCTTACTGTAAACTGATTTGGTTTTTTTGGGGTAATTAGAATGTAGTAATCAACAGCAAAATGTTTACAATGATGAGAATAAAATAATCAATACACAAAAGTAATACCCGACCTACTCCCACCATGAAAGGGTATGTGTGAAGTACAGATTTCAGTGGACTGCGGCCTGGAACCTGTCAGTACATTATAAATATATATATATATATATACATTTTTTTTTTTTCATAAACTGTTTATACAGACCCCCACAGTTTGTACAGTTTATACAGACCCCCACAAGTGAAATAATTAATTTTGTTAAGGTGGCCATTCACGGGCCGATTTTCACCCAAAGCTCACGATATTCGGTCCATGGATGGACACGAAAAAAAAAACCTGACGGCGACCAAACGCCGGGAAACTTAAACAAAAGACATCAGTGATCAAACAGATTTTACGATTGATCACTGATGTTCGTTTATTTACAACAAAAAAAATACCTGAAAAAAAAGAAATAAATTAAATTAAAAAGTACTCACCCTTCAGGTTTCTTCGCTGGGCACCAGAGCGGTGCCCAGTACCTTCTCCGTGTGCTGCGGCATCTCTGTCCTGCACGAAGAGGACGCTGTATATGCGTGACGGCGTTACATATATACAGTGTCCTCTCCGTGCAAGACGGAGACGCCGCACCACACGGAGAAGGAGCTGGGCACTCCGCCCAGCGAAGACATCAGAAGGGTGAGTAAATTTTTATTTAATTTCTTTCTTTATTTTCAGGGGTTTTTTTATTCCCCCATTGGCCATCATGGGAACGACATCGTTCCGTGGATGACCTGCAGACAAGGTGATTTTCCCTAAGGAAAATCACCGTTTGTCGGTGCAGATTTTCCACGAGAATGAAGTCGTTTTCGTGGATGGCTTTTAAAAGAAATAATTAAATGAAGATATAATAACATTAATTTGTGTTTTTCTTGGTAATAATATAAAAAAGATTATTAGTTTGAAAAAGCAATGTAAGGTCTTATAACTTGTATGAGACACACAAATATATGTTTATATAGAAAGAGCGAAAATGGGACAACCTACAGCAAATCAGACTGTTAATCAGCCCTTGGTAATAACATACTGAATTTCTGGTGTATTTATATAGGATTCTAAGTCATTACAAGTGTTATTTGGTTACAATGTTCCTGATCCCAGTCTGCCATCCAGAGGAATTTATGTGAATTTCAGAACTCTTCTTTATTTCATGTGCGTATTCACTGTCAGGAGTTTACTATTGTCAGTAGTGCCACGTAATACCCCATGCAGATGGGTATTTAGACGGCTGTGTATATATACAAATATATATACACACATATACATACATTTACATAAATATATGCTCCAGGTATCTATGATTATTAATATTGTCTTGATGTACCTATTTAGTGCCATTTTGTTGAGAGAGGGTGCTGTATTAGTATCAATTAAAAATGATACTAATGAAAAGCTGCGATTATAGTAAAAATGACATCTATTGTTAGAGAGTAAATTACAATAATAAAAAAAACAGAACGTCTATTCAATGATTTTTTTATTATTATTATTTTGCTTTGAATTCCTCTCATCCTGATGTTATATGGTAAATGTAGCATGTGCAATGGAAGGAGGAATGCGTTTGACTTTTGTTGTGTGTGGTGCCCCATGTATTTTATCTGTGCTTAGCCATGTGGTGTCTGATGGCAGCCATGTCCTTTGGCCTTAATCTGGCCCTCCTGCTATCATGTTTCTGCTTTATAACAAATCATTGGCACCCTTATTAATATCTGAAAAACATAATAACTAACTAGTTGTCCCTTTCATAATAACTAACTAGTCGTTCCTATCATAATAACTAACTTATCCGAAGTCTCTGAGTGCTAAAGTAACTAAACCTAAATATAGATCTCAAACTTTTGGCAAGTAATTTTTCATAAGGATATCAAACATACAAAAAAAAGAAGTTTAATCACAAATACATAATAAATTTGATCTGCTTTAGGTTATGTAATAAATTTATTGTCATTTAACAATGATTGCATTACAAAGAACCCAATAAAAAAGAAGGTAAAGAGGATCCATGATCATTGATTTAAATTGCCATGTTTTACGATATAATTAACAAGTATTACAATTCAATAGTCTCCCTTCTCACTTTCTAGTCAACAGGAAGAATAATGAGCTGTATTAGCAAAGTTATTTAGAAAGTCCAATGAAAATTGATTATGGTTTATTTGTGCCATAGGTCCTTGTTTTTATTACAGTCACTGCTGTGCATGAAGAGAAATGTTGTTTTGCATCTGTTATTATGTTAATAATAAATAGTTGAGTGATTCAGTGTTTTGAAATAATAGAAAACAGGAGAAAATGTACACCCCATATGTTGTAGTTGGAGTTGTAGGGGAGGCAAATTACATCTGTTGCATAAAAGTGTCAGAGTTAAAAGTGCTTGCCCAAACCTAAGTAGAGTTAGAAAAGTTGGTCAGTATAAGTTTGCCATTTGTAAAATCGAAATCTCCCTGCATTCAAAGAACTTGAAATTCCACATGGTTATGCCCAGCAGTACATTACCCCTTACTTTTATATTACATTTGTATTACGATGTATTCATTTACAAGTTAACTTGTATTTTTTGCATTGGAGGACATCCTGATGTATTTTTGATGTATTTTTGTAGCCACTATCCATGAGTAAACATTAAAGTCCCATTCAGTGCCTACTTTCTGTAGGTCCTCCTGTAGGTTGACTAATTTCACATCCAGCAGTTATACATGGTCCTGGTGGCCCTCTTTCTCCTGTATAACCTCTGTGTCCAGGTTGTCCCCTGTGACCACGAGGACCCATCAGACCAGGTTCTCCATCAAATGCTTGTCCTGGTTTTCCTCTTTCTCCTGAAATACAGTTTGTTTGTATTTTACAATGAAAATAAAATAATATTCATACAATTGAAAGTAAGGAATTTCAACAGACAAAGCAGCAGATATACCATTATGCATCTATTATTTTCTAGTTCTTGACTACTTTGCATTAAACAAACTATGGCATATTTATTTATCAATTACCTCTTGGTCCTGGATCTCCTTCGAATCCAACAAGGCCATAACCTTTTATACCTTTGTCTCCTTTTTCTCCATTTTCACCTGCATAATACATATATAAATGTATCATTTTGGTAAAGATATTTGCTGTAAAACACACACACACACACAAATAAGAGAATTGTACCCTTTTGTCCTTGCTGTCCTGGATCTCCAGCTTCTCCATAAAAGCCTTCTGGACCATCTTCTCCATCAAGACCCTTTATTCCAGGTTTACCCTAAAACACAATTTTTAGTAATCTGTTTAATTGTGTAACATGATGCACTAAACATGTAGCTATTATCATCCATTGCAAACAAGTTAAAGATAAATCTAAAAAAAGGTATATAAACCTGGCAAAATAAAATACAATAAAACAAAATTATGACAGATAACAGTGCTATGAAAGCATATGTAGCAAAAGTTACTCTTAGCAAGCAGTAACAAAAGCTTAGTTTAATAGTAACAGGATGGCATGGAAATTTTTTTCTACTAGCATAACCCATACCGAACCCAGACCACATCAATGAGATGATCAAAAGAGTTGGAAGTAAAATCAATACACACACAAATTTCAGGGATATAATCAGGCCAATGTAGAATGTGTAAATATAGACGGAAGATACAATTATTTTTGGCACCAAGCTGAAATGAATACATTTTTTATGTGAACTAATACATTTACTGATATGAGAGTGCATGTTCAAAGACAGTGCTGTATTTGCTGGTCCAGTCAGTTCAGCCCACCATTCAGGTTTTTCTTTGTTACCTGCAAATCCGCCTGGAAAACAGGTGATAAGCTGATCTGCACAAGTAGACAGATGTGCGCATGGATGCCCATCCATCTGCTAGATCATATATTTAAATGAGAGAAAGGGAGTTCATCACATTTAAATATGTGGTACAACACGCTTTCACCATCTCATTACATGGCAAAAGTGTAAGGAGCTGGTCATTTTTAGAGTAAAAAATGTTTAGTTTATTTATACCTATAAATTCTGTTTCAAAAATGTGTTTTGGTGTTTTTATTTTATTTTATGTGCATGCATTCTATTAAAATAAATTGGAAAGAAAATATCGGCTGGTTGTAAACACATTTAAAAAGGTGCAACCAAAATATTGTTTAAAGCTCAATTCTAAATGAGTAACTGTTAACTGGTATTATTAACTGGTGTTAACTGGTTAAATGGTAACTGTTGAATTTGTTTGTAAAAAGCTAAATCAGTCTGTATTTTCTCTGCATAAGGAAAACAAAAATCTCACATTGCAAAAGTCTAAATCGGCCCTATAATGTGCATGATAGTAAGGAATGATGGCATAAACTTAAGGAAAAGGAATTTTGCTAATTTCAATATTTAGCAGTAACCCGTTAATACAGTTCATTCTGCTTAGTCAGTAGAAGAAAAGTTTTTTTGTTTTTTTTTACTAAAGCTGGAAACATACAATAAAGTGATAAGAGCCCAATTTGACTTGAGGCCCAACCAAAAACGAATCTTGGCAGAATGTTTCACTCTTCAACCACAAAACCTGTTAGGGAATTTTTATTTACATAATTGTCACTACTACACAGATCCTAGATTGACCACAGTGAATAAAAAACAGATTTTAGGCCAGTGCTTTAAAACCTTAATAACAAGAATTGAAGGCTATTTTCCATATTTACCAAACGTACAAAATAAAATGATTGTGTTAGAAAAGATTTCTTTATCAATAACTGTATATGAATTAGGTTGCAGACTTATGTAAACAGAACTTTAATACAACTTTAGTTTATAAAACCTTAATACGTGTTTCCTAAATATAACTAATATGACTTATGTTGTTTAGGATGCTGTACCAGATATATGTTTGTTTTATTATATTTACTTTTCAGCTATTCAGGATATCTATATGTGCCTTGAAAAGATGCTAATATTATATTACATATAAATGTAGCGTTTGCTATATGTACATTTGTATGAATATATAAATACACTCAAAAGAATTATTGATGTACTTACTTGTGGACCAGGTGGCCCAGGCAGCCCTACTGGTCCTGGTGAACCCATGGGTACGTCACCAAACAAAGGGCAAGCACTAGCACACTGTCTGCGTACAGATTGGGCATAAGCTGACATTTGTTCAACAACAAACTTCTGACAAACTTCTATCACACGTGATGCTGGGAAAGATGGTCCCTGTTGAAAGGAAAATTATAAATGAACAACTGCATCTGCCGCATATGGTCATCAAAGGTCAAATGTGCTAAATCATGGATTAAATGTTTAAGCATAGGGTGTTAATTCCCCTAAACTACTCGTGAGTGTGGAAAACAATTATGTGAAGGACAGTTCCCTGTATATATTAGCAAAACAACAATTTCTCGCATTACCACATTCCAATTTGGAATAAATATTCCCACCTCACTCGCTGTTATTCAGAATATTCAGAATATTCAGAACTGTTGATTTTTAACTAAAAGAAAATAAGTTAAGAATGCCTGAATATTTTATACATGATTCTTACCCTGGAGCCTATTGGCCCAATATCTCCAGCGATTCCAGTATCACCAGTTGGACCTTGATCTCCCTGAGGACCACGAACTCCAACCTCTCCTGGAGGCCCTCTTCTTCCAGGAAGTCCTTCTGCACCCACAGGACCCTGATCTCCAACCTATATTATTTGTATATGTTACTACTTATACTTCCTCATTAAAGTACACAAAACATTTTATAGTGGTTTTACTTGAACTTACTTTTCCTTTAGGCCCTTTTGTTCCCTTTTCTCCCTAAAAATACAATAGCAATGTGAAAGTAAATCTATATACACACATCTTTTAAGACAGGTTATATTTCTGATAATAAACTAGTATCAAATAACTATAAAGGTTTACAACGCTAAGAAATTAACCATTTAAACTGTAAAAAATTATTTGTATGTGATTCTCACATGATTTGTGAACCTTATAGCGTTACACTGTGATACAGCGTTCTTCTGTTTATCTATGGGACTTATTGTATTGTGCTAGTCTGCAGTACTGCCTGTGAACTTAAGCTCAGGTTGTACTGCCAGATCCTATCAGAGATGCCACTGTCCATCTCCTGTGTTGTTAATTGTTTGTAATGGGTTGCACCTGATGTCTTGCTATATAATCCCTGCATGATCCAGCACTCGATGCTGGATTATTAATTGTTACTAGTCTCCAGTGCCCAGAGCGCAGCTCTGAATAGAGCGCAGGGAGAGGGCATGCCTTATGCCCCGCTTCCCTGCGCTATTTAAAAAACCGCAGAGGTTCCGAAACATACACACATTATACATATTAAAATAATATTTATTTATTTTTATTTTTTTTAAACACAGACATGGTGCAGGCTGCGCTACTAATTAGCAGGGCTGAGCCCTGCTAAAAGCGCACATGCAAATAAGAAAAGGGGCGTGGAACGCACCTTTTCTCATTTGCATGGAGCGGAGTCGCAGAGGCATGGAGTCGGGCGAATCTTCGCGCCTCCGCCAGCCTGGCTGAATCAGCCCCCTTGTCTCGTGTGCCAGTCTTGTGCTCTGTGTTTGTGTATCTTGCCTGTTAGTTTATCTTGCCTAGACCCTGCCTTCCAGTTCTTTTGAATTTACCTTGTCATTGTTTTCTGCCATTCTCTTCTTGTTTCATCTTCCTCTTGCCTGTCTGCTTTTGCTCTCAGTTTGTAGTCCTTGCATCTCTGCTTCTATTATTCTGCACCTGTTCATAGTACCCTTTCTGTTACCTTGTACCTGCCTTGTAGTACTTCTGTTTTTGTTTGTGTTATTTGTCATTTATCCTTATTCTATGTTGCCGGTCATGTGCATCAAGTTTTTCCTCTGACTTATGTCTGTTCTGAGTGTATCCTTCTCAGTGTTTTACCAAAGATAATGGCCTAAATTCACTAAGCAGGGAGTTTGCTGTGGAATTGAAAAGTGGGGAAGTTGCCCATAGCAACCAATCACATTCGAGCACACATTCCCAAGTATGTAAAATGAAACTTTTGAATCCGATTGGTTGCTATGGGCAACATCCCCACTTTTCAATTCCCCTGCATACGTTTAGTGAATTTAGGCCAATGTCTTTCCTGGGCAATCCAGAGGCAAGCTATCCATGGTAAGTTATCCATGTAGCCAATTCACAAACAAGCCAATTTTTTTGTAATGACATTTCTGAAAGCTTTAAACAGATGGATCAAATGAGTGTAAATGAGTGTGACTTGATATTACAATACACAGTTTAGGCATGCACTTACTTGTGCTTACCAATCGAGACATTTGAATAACCAGCATTTGTGTAATTAGTAAATTAAGGTAGTCCCTGGCTATTGGAAGTCCTGTGGTGTGAAGGTATGGTAGCGATGCAAGTGATTGCATCCACTATTAGAAGAATAAAGGGCTCATCAACTGGAAATTTAAAAAAATTTAAATGGCCAAATGTAAAATGGCCACATTTGATGGAACACAATATGATGGAAGAAAACAATGTTTTATCATTGTAAAAAGTATACTTATTTATGATATGTATATAGAAATATACCTTCTGTCCTTGTGATCCCTTGATGCCCTGTATTCCAAAATTGCCCTATACAAAAAACAAGAGGTATTTTAACAATTTAAGCACAATCTCGAAAAGAGGCACTCTCTAATTGTATTTCATATTTTTGATACCTTTATCCCAGGTGCACCAGGAAGTCCTACATGACCCTGTGAATTATAAATTTTTGTCAAGGCTTAAGGTCAAACTCCACTGAACTCATAAATACCCTAAAACAGAAAAAATATACACTCACAGTTGCTCCTGGTGGACCAATAAATCCAGGTCTACCTGGTCGGCCAGCTTCACCTTTTAGACCGGCAGATCCCTGTTCAGGCAATAGGAAAATGAAAACCATTAAAATGTCTGTCATTTAGCTAATTGTCATTTCCTTTCCCAGCAAGGAGAGTGGAGAAAAAGATATTCTATTCTGAAGAGTAAAGGGAAAGTTATGGCCCATACAGCCATGGGGAGACCGTCATTCAGGGAAACCTTATTTAAAAAGTTTGTCACTGTGGAGATGCAGAAGTGTACAATTTAAACACTACGCCAGTGGTTCCCAAACTGTGTGCCTAGGCTCCCTGGGGTGCCGCAACGCTCTCATTGAGGTGCCACGGAATGTTGTTTCCAGTGGGGTTCTCGTATAAGAGATAAACAAGATATAATATCAACATGAAGTATTTCTGTCTTTATCTAAATAGTTATTACACGATTCTGCGCCCCTTTTCTCATTTACATATGCTCTTTCAGATATACAATTAGGAGGTACAAATAAGATTAGATGGTAACCTTACTTAAAATGGCAATGTATCACAAAAATACACATTTATTAAAACACAAAATATTTAGCATTTCTACTCACAGGTTTTCCCCTGGGACCCTCAGAACCTTGTTGTCCCCTGTATCCTTTTTCTCCCTTGATAGTAAACAATCCAAAAGGCACAGTTTCACAATTATGGTAATATTCGACACTTTACATAATTATTCAGTAGAACTTGCCAACATAACTGAAAATGGTTTATTTTGTATTCAAGTTCTAGCTTTCATTAAAATAAGTCTTGAGTGATTTCATGTTATGATCTGTTACTATTACTATTTACCTTGCGTCCCAAAGCTCCATGATGTCCATCTCTACCTTGAGGACCTTGATAAGCCTATGAAAAAATAAATAAAAATATTAATCTTTAAGTATTAAAGCACAGAAACCAGATCCAGGCAATCCAATGCCAGATTGCCACAGAATCCAGACTTCTTATGAGATGTGAGCTACATTAAGACTTCTGTGCCATCATCATGTAAAATGGGGACAGCTCGGAAGCCTGGATAGTAGTGAGGTTAGCACTCCCTTGTTGTACATGCCTCGTCCTGGCATATACCCTGCTGCTTAAGTCAGTAAAACTTGAATCCACTAAAGAGCTATCTGATGATTATTGTTTCTATCACTTGATAAGCACCTGATTGCTGTGAAATCTCTCCAGAGTGTACTGTCAAACATTGCTACAAAAGTATCTGAATTGTCTGCTTGGGAAGATCCTAATTTTACACAATCAATGATGTCCTGCTTTCATTTGAAAACCATGAAACTATTAAAATAAACTAGATCCGAGGCATAATAACACATGTTGTGATTTATTGCTGTTATCTATCTTACCATTTGATACATAGTAGTGGAAATACAATTCACACTGAAAAATAACAGTTTGCTAAAACATAATTGAAGCTGTAGATCATTGCTATATAATGCAATATAAAAGTGACTGCAAGTAAAGGGAATACAATGATATCCAGGTATTTAATGCTGAGTAGCTGAATAACTCATGTGTCCACAAATATGGCAACCCTGTTGCCCTAATAAGCATTGAGACTAGTAAGACAATGTATTCTGTGCACTGGGGGGATATATAGACCCCCAGGACAGGACGAGGAATTAG